>JASDQU011313214.1:1030-12220 GCA_032191745.1 Picea mariana
TGTTGGAAATATAACTGAGAGAGGGGGCTGATTCAGTTATGTATATAAGCTTGAAACTTTTCCTGTTCTTCTCTGATTCTTTCTAGATTATTATTTAATGTATTGCTAATAACTTAACATGCATAGATATACAATGATCAATCACAGAGAATACACAGAGACACTGATTTTCTTGAGGAAACTCATAAAGAGTGAAAACCTCTTCTTCTTAGGATGTCAATCAAGCTTCAACTTTCATGTACATCACAGTCTTTGAGCTCCAACTCAAATATGAGGCTACAACCTTTGATAGCAAGCTACAACTTGCAGAGAATATGAACTCTCAGATTTCTCTAGCACCAACTAGATGGAAGCACTAACTCCTAGGTTTCTCTAGCACCTACTAGATGGAAGCACCAACTCCCATAATATCTTCTAGTATCAACTAGAATTTAGAGGACTGCAATCCTCCCTAGCACCACCCTACCACCCTGATTGAATCTTACAAAACTTTATTTACTTGCTCTGTCTCTGATATGGTCTGTTATAGCTCCATGTCTCCTTTACCTTCTTCAGCTTCTATGCTTTGTTTCGCTTCTACACCGTTATGCTTCTATGTTCTGCTCTTTTTCTTTATGCGCTCAACACATCCACCTGTTCAGCTTCTCTTCTACCTTTTTATGCTATGTGTTGCCTCTGCGTTCTCTTACTATCCACATGCATCACTATGGAAAAAACACACTCTTTTCCTTGTTCTGCATGTCTTTTTCATGCCAAGTTCTCTGCCAAATCATCATCACAACTCTTCGTCTTCTCTGGTGGTTATTCTGAATCTGTTCATCATCAGTGTTCGTTATCCAAAGATTTCTTGGCTTCTCTGGCAGTTGCAACTCTTCGTCTTCTCTGTTATTTATAGCCAGTGATTTTTGGCTTCTTTGGCTTCTAAGCCCCTTCCTTCACGTGACCATCGGTAGTGACCATACGCCTAACCAACAGGCATTTCGTGACTTGCGACTTCAGGAATCTTGGTATGAGAGATTTCGATTCTCCCAACTCTTGATATCTGAAGTGGAGCCTAGCGATGTGCTAGCTCCTCCCTTAACCTTCGTTGATTTGACCATGGTTGTGACCATAGGCCTAACTTCCGAGTGCTTCGCGATCTCGGTCTAGCGAGCGTTGGCTCCTTCTTTCGATATGACCTTGGGCGATGATCTCACGTGACCACGCGATTGCGGGGACGGCCAAAGGCGATTTGTGGGCAACCCGCTTTTCGCCCCGCAATTCACTATAGAGCTCCACGTATTACTTTGGCGATACCGTGGTTTTGATTGCGGCCCACTCAAGAAAAATTAAAACACGAGCATGTTCTGGCCCCGCAATTGAGAATGATCGTTGATCTTCAATCCCTTGGCGATGCCACTCGATCAATCACTGTTATCTGTCATCATTTCCTCCTTCCATGCGCGATCTCGAATCTCCACGATTCATCGACACGTAGCTTCCTTCCAAATCAACGGCTACGATTGATTTCATGATCCGGGCACTGGACACATGGTTTTATCTGAAAACCACAAATTCGTCATCCTACCAAACCATTGTTTTCTCATTCACTCTGTTACATCCCAGCGCACCTAATAGCAGCAGTCGGCCATTCATTGATGCACCCACGCTTACTTACTTCCTATATATACTGTCAGCGTATTTGAGTTTCCCGTATCCAGATTTCATCTTCTTCTTCCTCAATTTTCATAAACTATATTTATCTATTCTGAAGCACTGAGTCAAAGGGTTTAATAGCACAACGAATGAGGAGATGACGAGTTCAAATCACCGACAAGTTGACATGAAAATTCTCAGAGCAAAGTAGTGTTCCAAAGGTAAGTAATCATTCATTCATTTGCATTAATGTTTCGATCTTTTTCGCACTGACTATGGCTAGAGATCATGTGGCTAAATCCATTTCATTTAATTTCAAGGGTTTCACTCACGTAATTCCTAAATAAAATACTTTGGGTTAATTTATAATTTGTGGACATGACGAAACTCTTGGATGTATGTATATGTATACAGAAGCTGTGAAAGTAGGGGCCAAGGCAGCTGCAATTGCATGCGTAGCTTTCGCCATCCCCACAGTGAGTGAATTTAGTAATCAATCAGTACAGATTCATGTAATCAATCAGTACAGATTCAAGTCAGTGACTCGACTAATATTCATATCCATGCAATTGGGCCTACTTATTAACTGCTGGGTTGGGTTGGTGTTAATAATTTACAGTTGCTGGGAGTAAGGGCGATTCCTTGGGCAGGGACTAACGTCAACCATGCTGCATAGGCGCTCATCATCTCTACAAGTAAGGCAGTGTTAATCAATTAAATAAATTAGATATTGCGTTTTGTCATTCCAAATTTTATGTTGCAGTTGCTTCATTCTCCTCAGTTTCTATAAATTTTTTGACATGACAAATTTGCATAATACGGTGATCTAGTATTATTATGTTAAACTGCTAGACTAAAATGCTTGCATTCATGCATGCTCTGATCAAGAATTCTACAATTACTGAATTGTTTGTTGACAGTGTTTTTCTTGGAGGCACAGTGACACATCTTTTATTAAAAACCATTCTCATCATCACTCTCAGTGATCTGGGTAATTCCGCTGACCCCTCTCATTATAATTAGGTCATGAACTTAGTGTTGATGTTGTGTTGTGTGTACCTCGATTTGCAGTCAGTGGTTCGACCTAGTTCATTGTAGCAGATAAGACCATTCTCAAATCTGCACGGAGAAACTCCTTCCATGAACAAATGGAAAATCAAGTCGAGCACTGGCCTTTCTGAAAGCAAGCAAAGAATTATATAACAAGCAGACAGCAGAACAGAGCAAAGACAACAAATCTCTCTCTTTCAGATCTCATTCACTCGGTTAGTCTGTTAATAATTAGGTAAACATCCATGGACATGGATGGATGATGGAATAATATCCAACCAAGTCTTTTGTTTTTCTCTGCTCTTCATCACAAAATGTAAATATAGGAAATCTTATTGTTATCTCTATTGGGCTCTGAATAGATTAGAATAACAGGGCGCTCACCTTTTCCTTTTCTATGTCTGGCTGTATATGCAATCGAGTGTGTGCAATATTAATATATAAGGGTGGCTCATCATCAAGGCTATAGAACAAGTTTTGTGTTTCAGAGTACAAGTTCAATTGCCGTTGGGGCCATATGAAATTCCATGAGAATTCCAAAATTCATTTTCTGGATAAGTGTTATAGAACAAATTAAATAGTTTTCATATAAGCATATAATGCACAAAAACTTTGTAACAATAATCCAATAAAGAAGGTTTTCGTTTTTTTAGTTTTGAAAATTACCGTATCAGTGGCTTCCACGGATGATTTATTATTCTTTTAAAGTCTTTCATGCTTGTGTTGTTATATAATGTACAAAAATATGATCCATGAACTCATGCCCATGTGTTCTATAATGGAAAAACATAATCCAAAAATTCAAGGTTTTTTAAGTAAATATAACATCTATTTGGATAAATATATATAACTTTTTGTAAACTTACATCATCCAATGTCACAATGCTCTTATCACATAAGAGCTTGGTGAATAAAGCTATTTAACACTAATTGTTTGCTATCATAGTATTGAATCTCAATTTTCTAAAGAATGGCTTTGTTTCTCCTTAAAAAGGAGAGACCATAGCCTTTCTTTGCTAGATGTGCTCAATATTTCCCCGACGTGGAAAATTCGGTGCATTTAAAATATGCTTATGACATGTCAATTTTTAGTGGGGAATAGATAAAGAATGTGCACCCTGATAATCAGACCCAAAACTTATAGCTTTCGTACTACTGCAAATTTGTCTTGCAGTAGGTGGAATTACAAGCTATTCCTTGGGTAAGGGCTAACGTCAACTATGTTGCACAAGCCCTTATCGCCTATTATGAACTTAGACTTTGTACACGTGCCCAACAAGGTGTCAGCATATCATTCCCATGTTCCAGATAACTGCAAAAAGGAAGTTATTCCCATAACTCAAGTTGTATACTATATTCATTGTTTGCTAATAAAAAAAGTTTGATTCCATTTTTATGTATAGTAAACACGGTGGTTCTCCCTGTTTTTTTTTAACTTTCTTCTGTATTTTTTCCTTCTTTTACACTTTGATTTTTTAATATTGTATCAGAGCCAAATGCCAAGGGGATGGTTATCATTGGACATGCACTTTCACACTGTTACTGCACGAGGAAAAAAAATTAAAAGGTTATACATCTTCATGAGCACTTGGATCAGTTGAAGTGTGTGGAAGGCAATAGAATGAGTGAAGACATTTTTTTTTTTTAAATTTGTATTTTTAAATAGTTGATGCAGGGAATGAGTATATAGCTTGTGTGGACTTAATTGCTTTTCTTTTTGTAAGTGAGTGTGAGTAGTTGTATTACTAAAAAGACTAATATACAAAAAGAGGAACTCCCTGGTCTGCCAAAAAGGAAACCAACCCAGGGGTTTCGGGGTTGCATTCTTTGAGATAGCAGAGGGGTATGGTTGGACCGCCACATTGGGAAACTGGTCCATTCCCATCATATCCAGTTTTTGACAAGCTAATCATAACAGAAACATAAAAAACACAAAGACAACAATTAAAACTGACCCAATAACATTCCATAATCATTGGTTAACTCTACGCTAGTCAAGGATTATGAGATTCTTCTTTCCATCTTTTGCCTTGTCCTTTCTCTCCTCCTTCTGTGTCACCGTGTGGATCTTCCTGATCCGGGCTGGTGCTCCATTCCCATTAGCTAGTGTGATATCCATGTGATGGACTTAGCACAAGTATAAGTGGAATTGGGCAGCCATTCGCCTCAGCTTCTCCTTCTGGTTCTTCTTGCTCCCTGCAATTCGTTTTATACTAGCGCCCAAGTTGCTGAGGTGACTCAGGATTTCTTTTAGCAGTTTTTTTTTTGTCCTTGTTACCCTTCCGGCTGGAAGCTTTCATTTCTGTGCTCACTTTGCCTATTAACATCTTTTTCTGCCATGCCATCTCTATCGTCTTATGGTAGAGGGTTTCCCTGGACTGCATGATCCCTGGGTCCATTATCCAATCCGCTTCCTAGCTCAGTTCCTTTCAAGCTTTGCCCTTACGTTTGCCAGTGATTTCCCTCTCCCACCTAGTGATGGTTTCTTTTCCTTTTGGTTCGACCAGTGCCTGGAAGGTGCCCTTGGCATCTCGGGCCGCTTGCTCCATCCTTGAAATCCTCCTATGGATTGTCGGATTTTCTTCCATCTAGGTGTTTCTTTTGATGTGCATTGTCTTCATACACACCATCTTGGCTGGCTTGTGGCGGTTCTTTCCCTGAATTCTCCTTCTATTCCTATCGACCCAGGGGTTCCTTCTTTTCGGGCCCTTGTTTTTGTGGTGGCTTCTGTTGTTGTGCTTTTCCCGGCTGCATCTATTCCTAGTGCTTTGCCTCTTATGGAAATTCTCCTGCTGCGGACTTGTCCTTGCAATCATGGTCTGCCTGTAGAGGTGGTCTTTCCCGTCCTTTTTCTCTGCCTCGGTATGTGTGACCATGAAAATCCGTCTGTTATCCCTGCGTCGGCCATTGCCCCTACTCGTTGTGTAACCAACTTTGCACTTCCCCGTCCCTGTTCTTGGAAGAGGTGTGACCCTACTGGTGCGTGGTAACATTTTTTGTCCTACGTCACTCATGACCTATTGAGTCCCATTTGTACTTTCCCCTGCACTAACCTTGTGCTTTTTCCTATTGATGTGACCTTGATGTCGTACCCCCATCTGTTGTGTGGTCTGATCCCGCATTGTCACTTGTAATCGGGTGTTGGCCAAGAAGATTCTACCTGGATTTGCCGTGCCCTCCTATTGGCCTTGCACCACTTCTCTCGATGTGACCTTTCGTACTTTAGTTGTTGTCACGGTCTTTTGTCGCTAGTTGTATGCAGTCTATTCTGAATTGACTGTTTGGGATGTTGCTCCAGGTGGTGTCTAACTCTGATCCTTCCGTGTTGACCTCTCATTAGCGATTTTGTCCGCCAGGCCATTCGTTGACCTGTGTACCCAGTGCAACTCCACTGTGTTCATCTATTGCAGATGTTCTTGGATTTTTTGCAAGGATTGTGCCAAGCGCCAGTGTCTCTAAACTTTTCCCACTTTGGTGCCATTTTGGATTTTTTTCACCGTGTTGATTACCAGAGTGGAATCACCTTCCACGATAGTGTTCATCATCCATTCACGACTTAGAATCTCGAGGCCGATCTCCAGGGCTCCGAATTCTGTTGCGTTGTTAGTTGACTTTCTCACACTCGCAATGTACAGCTGGATTATGTTGTCACCGCTATCCCTGATTACCCTGCCCATTCCTATCATGCCTGTGTTTCTTTTTGCCGCCCCGATGAAATTCAACTTGAGGGACCCTGCTGGAGGGGGATTCCAGTTGCACTCGCCTATTTGGAGTTGTGGTGGTCTTCTTATTTGTGTGTGGTTGCACTCGTCTTTGAGGTGAAAAGCTTCTAGGACTCTAGAGTCCTGACCGGTGAGTTGCGCTTTCCCATCCTGGCAGTTGCGGCTCTGCACCGTTTCTTTTGTCATGGAGATTATTTTTTCTTTGATTTTCCCTTTCGGAAGGCTTTCATTCTTGAATATTCGTCGGTTCCTTCCTTTCCAAATTGTCCATATGATCATCCTCGGAATGAAAGTCTAACATAGATTCACCTCTTCTTTTTCGATGTAACTCTCATTCTAGTTGTTGATGGTTGCGCAGATGTTACCTCGGGTCCTATTGGACTATCGAAAAATACCTATCGCCTAGTCCCAGATCTCTGTTGTGTAGGTACAATCATCCGAGGAGATGATTCATTGTTTCTTCCTTAGCTTGACAAAGGTGGCACCGTGATGGGCCTATGAAGCCCATTTTCCTTAGGTTTTCTCAGGTTAGAATTCGGTTGTGAAGTACTAACCATTTGAAATTTTTTATTTTTGGCCACTGGGGGGCTGCTCCAGAGCTTATCCCATAGTTGTGATGGGTCTTCTTGGGCTTGGTCCACGATGTAATGTCGGGCTTCCTTCAAGTTGAATTCTCGCCATTTTTTCGGCCCCATCTTAATTGATCTTCTTCTTCCGAGACTGCAATTTTCCTTTTCCCCAGTTCCTCCTCCACCTCTTTCGCAATTGTTGTGGTCCGATATCTAGTTTGGGAATTGACATTGTCCCAGATTCTCCATTTGCTTCGATCTGTTTCCTGCTTCCAATAGTGGTGGATTTTGGTTTTGCCTTGCGCGATCATGTCCTGGTGGAGTACCTCCCTGTCCGGATTTCCTATTTTGGGTTTATGTTGCCACGCATCCTCCCAGAATTTGATTGTTTTACCATTACTTACTTCCTTGAAGCTGTGTGTCTGGACCTAGGTTTTGTTGCGCCAAGCTAGGTTCCAGATGGTCGATCCCTCCCTGGTGCCCATAAAACGAATTCAGTCTTGGTCGTTTATGTCCAGGGCATACTTGGCCTTCCAGAGGGTTTCCCACAAGGTAGAAGTTTCTTTAACCCATCGCCACCAAAGTTTTGCTCCATAGGCTTCATTGGTTACTTGTGGGTCTTGTAGCCCCAGTCCTCCTTTGCATTTTGGCTTGCAAATTTTTTCCCGAGTCACCAGGGCCCATTTTTTCTTTGTTTCCGCTCCTCGCCATAGGAAGTCCCTTTGGGTGGTCCTTATATTTTGCAGTATTCCTTTGGGGGCGGGAAATACGGACATCATATAGGTTAGAATTGCTTGCAGAACTATCTTGGTTAGTACAAGTCTCCTCACAAGGTTGAGGGATCTGTACGTCCAATTTTTCACCCTCTCCTGTAGCTTGTTGAGCACTCCTTCCCAAGTTGCCATTTTGTATGCTCTATCTTTCAGGGGGATGCCCAAGTATTTAGTTGGGAGAGTTTTGCGCTCAAAGCCCAAAATATTTTCCAGGTTCCTTTGGATTGCAGGGTTGGTGTTGAAAAAGTAGATCATCAATTTGGAATGGTTGATCTCGGCTCCCGAGGCTTCCCCAAACTCTTCTAATATCCTTTTGAATTTTTTTGCTTCCTTGACCATGGGTATGTCATGGAGTAAGGTGTCATCCACGAACTATTGGTGTGTGGAAGTAGGGTAGTTTTCGAAAGGTTTGAGGCATATTATTTCTCCTACTATTGTTGCGTTTTTTATGCTTCGACTGAAACCTTCCATCATCAGGATGAACAGGAAGGGGGATAGCGGTTCTCCTTGTCTGATGCCTCTAGTGGGCCAAAAGGGTTTGGCTGGGGCTCCATTTATCAGGAGCGAGTAACTTTTCATTGAGACTAGGATTATAATCCAGTTGATCCAGTGTTGGGTGAAACCAAAAGCTTCCAGAGTCTTAACCATGTAGTGCTAGCTAATTTTTTCTTAGGATTTTGCTAGGTCAAGTTGTATTATCATCACCCCTCTCCTCTGGATTTTCAAGGTGTGGATTAGCTCATGGGCATGGATGACGTTGTCCATGATTTGTCGTCCATCCAAAAAACCCACATGTTCTTGTGAAATCATTGTGGGTAGGAGGGGTTTCAATCTATTGGCTATGACTTTGGAGATTATCTTGTAAACCACATTGCATAAAGCTATGGGTCTGTAGTGGTCAGGGGTCATTGTTTCATTTTCTTTGGGGATTAGAGTAATCATTGTGGCATTTAACGCTTTTAGGATGGAGGTCGATCGTCTAGAGTCCTCCACCACCCTATAAACATCGTGTTTGACCTAGGGCTTTCTCGTTGGGCATCTCCTGGATCACTCGATCAATTTCCTCCTTAGCTATGGGTTTGTTTAGTTTGTTATTATGTTCCTCGGTGACTAGATGTGGGATGTGTTGCGTTATCCTTTGGATGGCCTCTGTTCGTTCTTTGTTGGGTTCCTGGGCTATCCCATGGAAGTGGCTTACCAGGGTATTTTCAATCTCCTTGTGGGATTCTCACTCGATCCCATCCTGATCCTTAATTTTTAGGATTTTGTTGTGGGCTTTTCTGACAATGGTTGTTCTATAAAAAAACTTGGTGTTCTTCTCTCCTTCCTTTAGCCATCTGATTCGAGACTTTTGGCGCCATAGAATTTCTTCCTGCTAGCATCTTCCTTCCCATTCCTGGGTCATTAGGATCTCTTCCTTTTTTTGATCCTCTGTATAGCCCTCCGCTATGCAAACTTCCTGGAGTCTTCTCATTCTGTCTTCAATATTTTTATTCTCTTGGTTTATGTTGCCAAAACTTTCCTTGTTCCACTCCCTGAGCTTAAATCTGATGTACTTTAGTTTCTTATAGAGTTTGAACATCCGTGTCCCTTGCTCCAGTTGTTCCTCCCACCACCACTGGTTGATGTTCTCCTTGAAGCTGGGGTGTTCAATCCAGAATTTCTCAAATCTGAAAGTTATGTTCTTCGGGGTGGTTGGGAAGTCTGCTTCTAGTTGGACTGGCCAGTGATCAGAACCCCCCCAAGGAAGGATGTTGCAATCTAAGGTTAACCCCTGCATAATGATGGATTCTGACACCAAAAATCTGTCTAGTCTTGTCGCAACCTGATGTTGATTTATCCGTTTATTGGTCCACATGAAATGTCCGTTATTGGTTCTGATGTCCACCATCTCTTTTGTGTCTATGAATGTTGAGAATTCTTCCGCATCTCTATCCAATCTCCCGGTGTCTCCTTTTTTATCCGCCAGTAATGTGATGATGTTGAAGTCTCCTGCTAGCATCCAGTGAAGGTTGTTGGAGCGGGCTTTTAGGTCTTCTACGTCTAGAAGCATTCTTCTCTTTTCTTCTATCATTTGGGGTCCATACACATTAGTGCATAGAATCATCTCCGTATTTCCAATGATTTGCATATTAACCAAAAGTGTGTGCCTGGTAGCCTCGACTGCTATTAAGTTCATCACTTGTGAGTTCCACAAGGTGAGGATACCTCCTATCATCTATTGTCCTTCAATAGCCACCATCTTGTACTTGTTCCATTGCTTTTTGTTGATTGTTTCCATTCTGTTTACAATGCATTTTGTCTCTTGGATGAAACAGAGGTCCGGTTGTTCCTTCCTAATTCTATTTCTAAGAATTCTCTACTTTTGTGGATTGTTTAGGCCTCTTATATTCCATGTTATAATCTTCATTTAAACATGTCGGGGGGAGTTGGGAAAGAGATTTTTTATCTTACCTAAATTTATCAGCAAAGCTCCTAGTTCCTATAGGGCTACGCTGTTTGATTTCCTTCCTTTTTTCCTTCTCATCTGCTTGGGTGAGAGTTGTGGTTGTCCTTCGCTTGCTTTGATTCCTAGGTGTCCTATCTCTTCGTGTGTGCGTTTGAGCCTTCTGAATTTGGCTTCCTCCCTTAGGATGAACATGTATTGGATGCGGTCTAGTTGCTCCGCTAGTACATTGTTTACACCATGCCTTTTCCATTGCTCCAGTATGTTGGGGAGATCGATCCCTTCCCTTTTCACAATGTCTTTGAGATCAGGATCTTCTGTTCCTACCTTGCTTGGAGTCATTTCTGCGTCTCCGTCTACCTCATACATGGGGGTGGGGGTATCTCTGGTTTCTCCGTCCATAGGAGTTGCGCTACCTCCGTATCCCATCTCCTTTCTTGGGTTATCTGTATCCTCATTTGTTGCTTGCTCCCTGGCTTCTTTATCTTTTGTCTTTTCCTTTCCTACTTCCTCCCCTTTGTTGGTCTTGTCCCGTCCTTCTGTTTTATTCCTGGCCTTCAGATTGCTCCCTGTTGGGGTTTTACTTTGTTTCTTGTTAGCGATGTTTCTGTGGTTTGGTTTTATAAACCCATCCTCATCGTGCTATAGTTTGGTGTTTTCTGCTTCTTGTTTTTTAATGATCGAACATTCTCTGATTAGGTGTCCATGTTCGTGACATCTTTTGCATCTGAAGGGGATCTGCTCATAGTCAATGTTTTGTATCCATTCATCGTCCCTGAATTCCAGTCTTATGGCTTCTGGGAGTGCCCTCGACACATCTATCTCTATGCAGATTCTTGCATAGGATGTGTATCGTCCTTTTAGGGTTGCTTCTGATGCCTTCACGCATTTTCCCAGTTTGTTCCCTATTGCTTCAAAGGTGGAAGGTAGCCAGTAATCTAACAGCAAGGAGTAAAGTCTCAGCCACACAGGTACATTTTTGAAAGTTTCTTTCT
>JASDQU011313214.1:12240-24797 GCA_032191745.1 Picea mariana
CTTCTGTTCCTACCTTGCTTGGAGTCATTTCTGCGTCTCCGTCTACCTCATACATGGGGGTGGGGGTATCTCTGGTTTCTCCGTCCATAGGAGTTGCGCTACCTCCGTATCCCATCTCCTTTCTTGGGTTATCTGTATCCTCATTTGTTGCTTGCTCCCTGGCTTCTTTATCTTTTGTCTTTTCCTTTCCTACTTCCTCCCCTTTGTTGGTCTTGTCCCGTCCTTCTGTTTTATTCCTGGCCTTCAGATTGCTCCCTGTTGGGGTTTTACTTTGTTTCTTGTTAGCGATGTTTCTGTGGTTTGGTTTTATAAACCCATCCTCATCGTGCTATAGTTTGGTGTTTTCTGCTTCTTGTTTTTTAATGATCGAACATTCTCTGATTAGGTGTCCATGTTCGTGACATCTTTTGCATCTGAAGGGGATCTGCTCATAGTCAATGTTTTGTATCCATTCATCGTCCCTGAATTCCAGTCTTATGGCTTCTGGGAGTGCCCTCGACACATCTATCTCTATGCAGATTCTTGCATAGGATGTGTATCGTCCTTTTAGGGTTGCTTCTGATGCCTTCACGCATTTTCCCAGTTTGTTCCCTATTGCTTCAAAGGTGGAAGGTAGCCAGTAATCTAACAGCAAGGAGTAAAGTCTCAGCCACACAGGTACATTTTTGAAAGTTTCTTTCTTTAGGGAGAAGTTTTCCTTCCATGGGCACATGTACAGTCCTGCTGAGGCATGGAAGTATGCCCCCCCCCTCAAAGATCTTATCCCTATCTTCCAGGTTCATGAAAACTATTGTAAAGAATCCTTTTGGGCCTAGATGTAGATCCACTTTTCCGCTTGGCTTCTATTGATATTTAATCTAATTGCTCAGTGTTCTTTCTGTGGGCCACAAACCCATAAACTTGCAGATTAACGCATGCATCTTCATCTGGTCCCTGTAGAGTTGTGTTTGTAGATCATCCAGTATTACCTTGGGTATCATTGTTGTCTTTATTTTACATGGGTTGCGTCCTTCTTCCCCATTGGGACTCACCATTTCTTGCACAACATGCTGAGTTTCTCTGGCTTCTTCCCCCATGCCATCTCTTTTCCTCTAGTTGCTTTCCAGACTCTTTTCCGGTTCTAGTCCCGAGGTGCTTGTCATTGGTGCCTTGAAAACTACGCCTCGTGGGCCTTTCCCTCTATCTACTACTACTTTATTATATGAGGGGGTTCCATTACCGCCCCCCTTGGTACTCATGATGTCCTCTGCTGTGGCCGCGACTACCAAACCCTAGCTTGCAGTTGCTCCAGTTTTTTGTCCCCCTTGTGTGGACCTAATTGTTAATAACATGTATTTTTTCCTAAAAAGTTATAAGTTCAAATCTTTCCCTTAAAATTAAATTATTATTATTATAAAAATACAAAACCTCATTAAATATTAATCTAGTCTCATTAAAATCTTGAACCGTATTATGTATTAAAGACTATTTTATTAAATAAAGAAGTTAAGTTTTGAAATGGTTGTTAATGATTTATTGCAAAATTAGGTACTAAGCATTGAAGCAGGTGTTTGAAGAGATAGTCTAGTAGCATTGTTGGATGGCCAGAAAGGAAATCAAAAGAATCTTTAGAAGTGCCCCTGGGAAAACATCAGCAACAAGCAAACAATCATGGAATGGTGGAAGAAAGATGGGTAAGTTCAATTATTGTGATATTGAAGGTCATTTTTAATGTCATTGTTGGAAGAGAAATGTAGAAGCTCGTGTTGTTGTTACCGATAAAATAAGGAGGAAATGCTCTTGGTTGAATTTGATAAAAGTGTTCAATTGGGAGATGATAGTAGTCATAAAACTCATGGAGTAGGTGTGGAAGAGTTGCCTTTGGAGAATGGAAAAAAAACAAAGTCGATGGCGTCTTGGAAGAGTTCTTTAGGAAACATGTTTGGTTTAAGATCAAGAAGGCACTGTTGTTATGCGATCTCCCAAGGAAGGCAACACTAACTTCTATGTTTATAAAATGAAGGTAACCTCTATGTTTATTAAAAGAATTCTATTATGTAGTATTGCCAAAAACAGGGAAAAGTGTGTGTGAAACCCAAATAGATGTGGAACACAAACCAACACAGGAAATAATAGCAGCAGAGGTTTTAGCAATTTGATTATCATAGTTAGCAATTAGGGTTGATTAGTTTAAATGCAGGGGGGTGTTATGAACTCAGACTTTGTGCATGTGTCTAGTGTTGGAGCCGCCTTTTACAAGTGGTTGAAATATAATTCTTGTAATCAAAAGTTTACCCCGACATGCGAAGTGGCGATAGTCGTTATAGTCCTAAGTCACCGTCACCTAACCATTAAGCAAGTCTATCACTTTTATTACCTCGCGCTATCGCGCTTCGAGAGTTACAAGTCGCAAGGTTTCCAAACTCCGATATGCGAAGTCGCGAAACGGTTTCAAAAGTTCACCCAAGTTAGTGTCAGGGGTAAGTCACTTTAAACCCTAGTTAAGCACTGTTGGGGTTTCGCGACTCGGCGATCGCTCTCCCAAAAAACTATACCTTTGTAGCCCCGAGTCGCGAAGTCACGATTTTTATTAATTAAGCATGGGTTAATTAAGAACTTAAGTCAGATCACGGTTTTTTAACTAAATCGCATCATCGTGATTTCGGGTTTTGGGGGCTCAAAGGGTAGGAGTGAAATATTCTGATATGGTGAACGCCGAAAAAGGGGGATTAAAGTATAAAACAAACTTAATTAAAGGAGCCAGGCTGGATTAATCGATGCATCGATGAAAACTTTAAAACGCACCGTCTACGAAGTAAATTTAAATGTTTTTTGTGATGATTCGTGTTATGACTCGTCAAACAATTATGGCATTTATTTTCAACTACGGCGAGGTGACAGATAGAAGGATCTCGCTTTTACTGTTAAATCTTTCATTGAGCGATTTGACCGTTCTGTTCGCAAGGACACCAGAGGTTTAAATGACTAAGATAAAGAGTTTTTTCCCTTCATTTTTTCACTTCTCATTCCTGTTTACGTGCAGAGCCATTTTACCAGGTTAACCACTGTTTGTGATTTTCAAATCTGTTCGACAAGTGGTCCAGTTGCAGGTTTCATTCTCATGGCTCCATGAAAAATGCCCAAGTCAGCTGCCGAGAGTTCAGGACAGGGTTCAGACGTTGTTTCCAACACCTCGCCCCGAAGTATTAATTCTATCAAGACATGGTCATACGTTTCCAACATCCTGCAATCTAAGTCGATAGATTGTTTGGATGATTCTAGCGATAATGAGAAGGATGATTTATCAACCAAATACAAAATCATCGCTCAAGAAGAAATGCACAAAATAGCGGCGAGGCCCCAACTTCTTCCCTATTTGGATATGATCAGGTGGACGCTGGACCATGTGGACATCTCGACCAAGATGATTATCAGCGAACAGAAGGTGACGATTGGTACCTTCCGACCAGAACATTTGTGGGCAATGTATAAACTGTCACCCACGTCGAACCTTACTCACAACGACGAATTCCTAGAAGGATTCAAGAAGAAGGAGTATGAGCAGTATGCAAAAAGCATGTCCGATCTGATCAAGGTTGGGTCTCACATCCTGCGAAATTCAGGGCTGACTCCAATGGGATCTATTCAATCTCTTCTTTGGAGCCACAGTTCAAATACATAGCCATGATTACCTGCAGGTTGTATGGGAAGGAAGACACTACCCATTTATTCCTCCCATGGGTGCCACTCATTCATACAGTCGTTGAGGGTTTCTCTTTCGACTGGGCCAAATTGTTGTCTGACAGTCTGACCAGTCGAATTATTGAATATCGAGCACAGAGGGCGAGTAAGAAAGAAACTTCATTCTTCATGTCTGCTTACATCATGGATGCCATCTGCTTCATGACACCCTTCCTATTGATGAACTGGAGGTGTGCCCCATCTAGTAAAGAGCCTATCCATGTCTACCACTCGAAATTGTGGGAGGATAAGGCCAAAGAATTCATCTACGAGATCTTCATCTAGGTGATGTTGCCACTGCATGTCATCATTTTTGGCCAGCCGCCTCCCAAGATATCAGATAGCATCGTGACCAGCCTAAGCAACATGGCAGATTGGTATCTAGAGGCGAAATTTTTGTATGTCAGGGTTTTCAGCACCTCTGTCTCTTCATACGCCCTCCCACTATTTCTACCAGATAAGCTATTGTGCCGTGAGATTGCCAGACAGACTGTGCTCGGCGGAATAAGAAAAGAACTCAAAGGAGTATCAAAAAAGGTATGGCCGCCCTTCCCTATTCGTATTGGTGTGTATTTCTTGTTAGATTTTGGCCACGCCAAAGCTGAGGCTACGACTTTAGAAGAAATGAAGCTAGTAGATATTGAGTTCAAGAAGCACGACCCTAGTAAGGTTGTGAGAAATCACCTGGCAAGCTGCGGCCTGAAGAGGTATGAACACGAGGATTCCCCACATGACGAAATATTCCGGGGCACGAGGTCCTTCGTTAAAGTCCTAAGATGGATTCAAGCCTTGCCACCCAGAGATATGGCCGAATTTTTGAAATTCCAGGAGCACCGACGGAGTTGTCTTCCTTAGATTTTACAGGGTGAAGCCCCAGAGCTTCCAATTACAAAGCAAACAGGAGCCAAAGATGCAAAGGTATCGAGTCCTAGCGGGGAGAAGGACCAAGGGAAAACCAGGGAGGTTGGAACCTCAGAGCAAGGTGCCAAAGTCCCCCAGAAACAGGAAGGAAACCCCGAAAGGGGCACGCCAGGCAAGCAGGCCCAAGGCCAAGTGGAGATACCTTCGCAGGGATCAGGCGACTCACTTTCGATCGCGTCAAACAATTCGGTTACAGAGGTCACCTCGAAACAAACATCCAAGGAAATCAGTAGTCCGATTGCTATTGTCATGCCCTTGCAATTCACAAAGGGAAATCCTGACGCGGGATGGATTTTCAATGAAGAAATAACACCTATCTCTGTAGAGGAGCTGCCTCCTGACGAATTTTTCTTTGACAAGAAAAGAAAGGCTGTGGTAAGGCAATGATTTTATCAAAAAGAGGGTGTAATGGCTAAAAAATTTAAAATCATGACAGACAGGAAGGCCGCGAAAGAGGAAGAATTTGCAGAGGAGATATCTGGGACACTAGGGGCTTATGCTACAACAAATCAGTACTCGGTTGGGACTTTGACGACCCAGTTAAAATGAAATAACCTCTTGATCAGTAAATTGGAAGCCAAGGTGGCTACTGCCGAAGCGAATGTCAGGGACGAGGTGAGCAGGAGCCTTGAGGAAGCCCGAACAACCGACCTGCGTGAAATCGAGAATCTCAGGTCCGACCTCGAGTAGGCGCGTCAGTGGGCGCAAACTAGCCAAACATAGGTAACCCAGCAGGGGCAGCAAATTATAGAGTTGCAGTCGAAATTGGAGGTGGCCGAGAAACAAGTTGTAGATATAAAGGTGTTCATATCGCAGGCCGCCGAAATCCAACATAAGGTACTTACGGCTCAACAAAACCTGCTGGTAAAGGTGAGAACCATTCAAAACCATTTTCGGATGATAAATCAAATATTAGAAAATATTTCTTCAAGAGAAGGAGAAGTCGGGGCAGCACGGGTTGCCTTCCAAGATGTTTTTATAGCTACAGGGAAGATAGAGACGGTCAGCAGCTCAAAATTATTCATCGCGGAACAAACCAGAGGTAATATCCTGTTGAAGGTCTGGGAGCAGAACATATCAGAAAGCAAGGGGAGAGCTAATGAAGTAAATAATTTTTGTGAGGAAATGTTCTCTTTGATAAGTAAAGGTTTGCTATACCTTGATAAGGAGAGCAGTGCTGGGACACTAGGCAAAATCAATATAGCTAAACATCTGTTGGACATCAAAGAAAACATGGAGAAGCAACAAGTGGAGATATCCCAGATTAGCCAGGTTGATATGGCCCAAGTGGACAAATGGCTAGTACAGCCAAGTTTACAATTATGCTCCATCTTTGCAGAGGACCGACAGGTGGGAAAAAGTTTACCGCAGCTGGCGAAGAGTTGTTACACTCTTGAATCAAGTGACCAAGCAGAGCCTTCCAGGTTGATAGCCCAGTTGGTTGAGAGGTGCGTCACTTGCATCGAGCAAGCGAAAGGGCAGGTTTCTAGTGCAACATAATGACAGATGTCTGTCGTTCTCTTTTTAGAACCCAAAGAGTAAAGAAAGGAAGGTGCTCTGTCTGCAGAAAGGAGGACAAAGACAAAGAAGTGAAACACATAAAATTCTCATTTTGTAACCGAAAACTTCTGGAACGATTGAGATTCAAATGTTTAGAAGTTTGTATAAATATGCATTTTGAAGTGAGAATAAAAGGCTGGACCTTTCTTGGCTGATTGTAATAGAGACTTTCTTTCTTTTGAAAATTAATACAAAGCAATCCGAAGATTCCTGATTCCGTGAAGACTGAGTTATGAGTTTTGTTTTCTCTGTTATCTTACATTAAATTTCATTTCGCATATATATTTCTGATGAATGCTTAGCTACAATTTAGTGCAAGTTCTACTCTGGTGACCAACTTTTTAGTCATCTAATCGCTTGCAGTTTTTCCTCTGTATTGACTATCAGCAAGTACAAGACCTGTGAACTTTTTAGATCTCTATATTTTATGCTCCGTCAGATTACTTGCCTTTTTCTTCTTCTGTTTACAGGGCGAGATTCTCCCTTGATAGGAGCCTCGCATTATCGACTGCTTAATGTTTTCTCACATTTCATTCATGATTCTTTAAAAAGTTAACTCAGTTACGGGAGAAGGCCTTTGGTTTGTGTTCTACCTTTAACATCGGATTTCAAAAGTTCTCTTTTATACGGTCAAAAAATTGAAGTAGCATTTTAAACCTCGAACTTTCTTTTCATTTTCTGTTCTTGCATGACTGTGCCCTTTGCAAGACAGCCCAACATTGAACCCGGCCTATCGGATCAAACCAACATCACTTTGAACCTTTTTGACACCATACTGAAAACCGCCATCACCTGGGCCGAACTCGAACGTTCATGGGCCGCAATTGAACGGGATATAAGCATCCAGGAACGTTTGGAAGCGAGACGAAGACAACTTAGAAATCAACCTTAGCTTCATTTTTCCGAAGGTTGATTTTTCCCCTTTTTATCTTTTACTCACTTTAGGATGCCTAGACCTTGTACTTCCTATCCTTAAGTACAGACTCTAGAACAACATCTTTCTGGCGCCGTTGCCGGGGACGAAGTTATGAAACATTTTCCCTGGGAGAACGACATTTTTTCAAGTTTCTACCCTTTGATAGTGAAAACCTTCTAAAGGCTATTTTTATCATTCACTTGACGACTCCACGTTAAGTAAGCTGGCATCCGGTTGAAGGAACACCAGACAAAACCCGGATGGTAAACAGACCACATCCATTTCTGATCCCGAAAAAATACTGAAAACAATAGGTTCTCTTAAGCCAACCACTGCAGTCTACCATCTTAGGTACCCACAAACCAAGGCTAAGATTCCTTTTGAATCTTTAACTTCACACAAAAATCCCCCCCTAAAACCCTCAACCCAACTTTAGCTCTCCCTGAAATTAAAAATGAAATTCATCCGACAACCTCTGGCGTACATAAAGGTGAAAATCCCGCATTAAATTTATCAGTGATCGATATCCCATTGACCCTTCAGTTAGATTTCTCGACCTTGTCGAGTCCCAAAGAGTATATCGTATACTCAGATTCCACGCTCGCGGGTTCCCCTGATTACATCTCTTGCAAATCCAAGGAACCAAGTCCTCGCATCCCTTTCCACCCTTCTTCAGTGTTCTCATCTCTCAAAGAAGCTAAAGATTCGTTTTTAGTGTTCCAGAGGCCTCTGTATAACGCACCGTTTTCCTATCCAATAGTATCGATGGCGGTCGTCGATGGGGGAGGTGGAGGGGTTTTAGGAGGAGGAGGTGGAGGGGCTCCAGGAGAAGGAGGGGGGCGCCAAGGGCTACCCCCGCCTCCCAGATTTTTCGCTAAAATAGTTGTCAGATATGCATCTCTAGTCCTGCCTGTCCCTCTTCACGACCTTCCTGAAAACTACATGAAAAACTTACCTAAATTTACAGGGGAAGGGGACTTGACTACGGCCGAACATATAAATTTCTTTGTTCAGTTCGCAGATATCCTAGGTCTCGAACATGAAGACGTACATTCGAGTTTATTTGTTCAGACTTTCAAAGGAGAGGTACGAACCTGGTTTCGAAGTCTACCTACAGGTTCGATATTATCCTATGATGCCCTAGAAGACACTTTTCTTAGACAATGGGGCGAAAGAAAAGACCATTTGTATTATTTGACTGAGTTCGGGTTTTTAAAGAAAAAAAATTCAGAAACTGTTATGGAATTCATTCAAAGGTTTAACAAGTTATATAATAAGATCCCAGTCGAAGTTAAACCATCCCAACCCACAGCCAAGGTAACCTTTGCAGGAGCCTTCGAGCCCGATTTCGCACTTCTTTTGAGAGAAAGGAGAGGGGCTACCCTGAGCCGAATGAAAGATGATGTCATAGAGATCGAATCTAACATGATGGCTTCTGGCAAATTAAAAACAAAAGTAGAAACGGGAAACCGAGAAACCAAACGTTTTAGGGAACAAGCGGGACCCTCAGGGCCTAGTAGATCCTAAGATGATAAAATGGATGATATGGCTAGGATAATTAAAGAGTTATCAAATAAGACTTCCAGAATGGAGCTAGATCAATCCAAGGCAGATCCTTTCGTTAAGATGGAATTAAGAAGAAACCCCAACCCTCAAAATCAACAAAGACAGATTAAAAATGAAGACCAAAAAATTCAAACTCCTTTAAAAAATGAAAATTTTATAGGAGGAAACGACCTGCAAGATTTCAAGGATCTGGAAGAAGACGTGGCAAATTTGGGTGACGAATGCACACATCCTTATTTAAATAAAGAATATTACGAGAATTCCTTGAACACACAACAACCGTCAAATAAAGATGATGACATAAACAACACTGATGTTTCTGTCTATCAAGAAATGACCGATTCTATAATGGCTGAGGTCCAACCTAAGTACAACCTGAGGCCTAAAAAAAAACCCGCGTCGACTCCTCAACCCAAGAAAATTCTCCCTAGAGGTGAAATATGTGAGCCCGCCCCAAAAGAGACCGAGATACATAATAACAAAATAAAAGGGGTAGATTCGCAGAATCCCAAAATAAAAGAGGCTGAGACCCAGGCAAAAGAAATTAAGACAGTTGAAACACATATACCGGTAAATAAACTCACGGGAAATAAATCAGCACAAACAAATAAGTTAGAAAAGAATGAGTTTGAGGTTTCAACCAGAGAAACAGACAAAGGTAGTGGAGGTTTCAGCCTTGAAAATGAGATAAATAAGATCAAAATACCAATCCCTCTGGTCGAATTAGCAAAGAATCATGTGTATCGAAAGCAGATGATCTGAAAATAGAAGGCTGACTTGTTATGCTATGCAAGAACCCTCTACCTCATAAAAGAAATCTTAACAGGACCTTGCTTCATGTGTTAAAATATGCAAGTGGAATTATGTGTTAAGTTCTTGCTTGTTCTTGCCAATGTTTGTGTGAGGAAATGATCTTTTAAATGCATAATCATGTGTTATAAATCAATACACAGCAATATAAATTGCAGCAAATAACACAACAAACTCACAATAACAGCAAGATGATAAAGGAGTTCACCCCTCTCTGGGCTACGTCTCCTTGAGCCTCCTTCAATGGACTTGGCTCTTTGGGATTAGTTTGTCAAATGCTCATTACAAGCTGCTGCTCTACTCCAATGAATGTACAGACTATACCATTGGATTCAGAATACCTAAAAACCCCAAATTTGACTGTAAAAACTCTGCAAATGGACAATGGCTCATCCAACAATGACCTCTTCTACAAATGGCCTCCAAGCTTCTCGAAGCTTCAATGGAGTAAAAATTCCTGTAAAAGTCCTCCAATGGATTTGAAACCTGTCCCAAAATGTTCAGAGCATATTAATCAGTCAGAAATGACTATTCAGTCTCTGAAAATGAATATGTGCTTATCAGAGCAATGCCTCAAACAATGAGGGCTTTAATCTTCATGGAGCTCCCTCAAGCTTCCAATGTGAAAAACATGCAAATGGGCTCTTCAAATGCCTGTGAAAACCTCACCAATGGACTCAGAACGTCCAAAAACCCCTAGCTGGGCTTTTACAGAGCCTCATTTGGTCAAAAACTCAAAAAGATATGCTTATTGCCATTTTTCCCTTGTCCAAGCTCTGTTACAGGCTCATAATGCACCTGTCAAAGAATCAACCTAGCTCCAGAGCATTTTCGTGTGCATAAACCCAGCACACGCGCATCCCGCAAAACGCGCTAAAATGTAGAACCGTTAACCAGAATAAAGCCCCCCAAGTCGGGGTGTTGGTCGCATGGGAGGCCATATGACCACGTCCTGCGCAAGTTAAGGGCTAAGTGCCACCGTGAAATCAGGTTTGTACAAGTGGCGGGTGTAACCGTTTGAACCCACAAAATAATCCAAGTTTAATCCGCACGCGCTATACACCAACCCACGGGATACTCTTATACCAGAAGTCGGGGGTTCAACCCCGCGCGCATTTCAATACAACGACCACCATATGTGTGTATTGTTTTAACTATGGGTCAAATGAAATATTTTAACCACCCCCGCGCACATATATAAATGGTGAATGGTATAAACATTGGTTCCAATTGAATGCCGCCCGCGCGCACTTTACTAAATGGAGTTTGGTCATATTACTTGGCAATGGGACCGGGGTTTTATATATATATATATATTAAACCACGTATACCATACTCCCGCGCACCAATGCCACTGGAATGGTCATGTCGTATAACATAGAACCGGGGGCTGTATTAAAGTTTTGAACCAATATTTAAAACAAACCCATGCGAATATTGATATACGGAATGGACACATGTGACAACACCGTGACCGGGGGCTGGGGCTTAGCCCCGGCCCTCACTCCCGCCGCATAATACAAAGCTTTAATTCAAATGAATTAAAACCCATTTCAAACCCAACGGACACGCCGAGGAATGTTGGTTGGCCGAATATTGTGAAGGATTTCCATGGGGGATAGGTCGTGGGGTCGAACCCCACGACCACCAAAAATTTTAATCAATAAACCAAAGTCATTAACCACAATAGGGGTGCCACGTGGCAGCCCTTGATTGGGCCACGTGGCACCCTTCCATTCGTCAACGAATATGCCACGTGTCATAATCTAACTCGTCCATCGGTCATCCAATCAACGCGTGCCACGTCACCTGCCACGTGGAATGCTGACGTCACCCTGGTGCCACGTGTCACCCATCTAGTGGTGACACGTGTCACCTCAAGATTGGTCAAACCATATGCCAAAAAGCCCATAAATGCATGACATGTGTCACGCTCTGGAGGCGCCACGTGTCCTGTACGGACATGCCACGTCACTGTACGGCCGCCACGTCAGTTGTACGGCCTGCCAGGTCAGCTGTACGGCCTGCCCAGTCAGCATCAAAATTTTGCCTATTTGGTTCGGCGAACAGACCTCAATAACTTCTCCATACGGACTCCGTTTGAGAAAATAAATATACCGCCGAAATCAGGAGAACGAGACGGACACAATGACACTGTTTTCGTTTCATTCTGAGCACTTTGAAAATTGAGCATTTTTTAGACCCCTGGTCCAGATTCTGATCACGCCTTCCCACTGAAAGGCTTTTGGATCCACAAAAGCTTATAATCATCGATCTGAGCTTCAATACTCTTCTGTTTCCAAGTTATATCAACTGATTCTACTTGAAAAGACTTTTCGACAATCACCTGGGTACCTTGACATGCCCTGCTCTGCAACTGGCTCTGTCCCTCAACCACTGCTCTCTGGCTGCTGCTGACCCACTGTTCTCTCTGCACTTGGAAGACTACCAGCCTTCCCACTGAGAATCAAGTCCCCCATTTGAACTTCTTTGGCGTCAACAATCCGCTCTCCAATGGCTGCAAAATTTCCTGCGACATCTTGTCACAAGCCAAGAAAAACATCAATCTTGAAAATGAATTGACATAAAACTGAAATTAATGACAGCAAAATCCTTTTGCTCTTCAAGCAAGCTGTCGCATCTTGTGCTTCCTCAAAACACATGTTGTTTTCTTGCACTTTAGTGGACTCAAAAGTGACTTACAAGTTATCCAAAACAATCGACTAAACATAAGTCGAGAAACATGTGAAACATGTCAACCATCCAAAATGACAAGTCTAAAGACATGATAAACAATCATGCTACAATCATGACTCATCCATGATGACAATCATCAAGTTCATTGTGTATTCATTCTCAAAACCAAATGCATATGCATAGCTCTTCATCTCTCCTTCCTGTAGAAACATAGGTGCTTAAACCCAAAGCATGTGGGTACTAAAGAGCTGAAAACACAAAATATATGTGGCTGTAATAAAATGGACAACATACTCCTCTTTTACATGTTCTTGAATGAGGAGGTATAACACAAGTATGCTTACCAAATAAATTGCATTCAAATGAA
>JASDQU011313215.1:23364-47538 GCA_032191745.1 Picea mariana
TTTGGTTGGATCTACCTGAATTCCTGCATAAGAGATGAAGTGTCCCAACACTACCCCTTCGCGCATCATCATATGGCACTTTTCTGTACTTAAAGAAAGATGAAACTGTTTACATCTTTTGAGCACTTTTTCCAGATTAGAGAAAGCGTCTTCGAAATCAGTCCCATAAGGTGTAAAGTCATCCATGAATATTTCCATACAGTCATTCACCATATTAGAGAAAATACCAATCATAGCTCTCTGGAAAGTGGTTGGTGCATTACACAAGCCAAATGGGAGAACCTTGTAGGAAAATGTTCCCCAAGGGCTGGTAAAGGTGGTCTTATCTTGGTCCTGTGGGGCAATTTGTATCTGGTTATAGCCACTGAATACATCTAGGAAAGAAAAATATTTTTTTATGGCTAAGTTATCTAAAACCTAATCAATAAATGGCAGAGGGAAATGATCCTTCTGTGTTGCCTTATTCAGGGCTCGGTAGTCCACACACACTCTCCACTTACCATTATTTTTAGGCACAATAACCAATGGTGATACCCACTCACTGTCTGATATAGGATAGATGAATCCAACATTGAGAAGTTTCTGAAGTTCTTCTTTAACAATTTATTTAAGGTTTGGGTTCATCCTCCTTTGCAGTTGGCAAATGGGTCAGTATTCTTCTTTGATGTATATATGGTGGGTGCATAGCTTAGAGGGGATGCCTTTCATATCCATGTAATCCCATGCAAATGCTTCTTTATGTTCAATCAGTAAATTCATCAGTCGGCGAGTTTCAGTGCTGGAGAGATTGGGATTGATGTTCAAGGTTTTTCCAAGTTCGATTTCCATAGCGACGCTCTTGGAAATGATTGTAGGAAATAATTCAGCTTTTATTGTTTCATCATCTGTTGTTACAGCGTTTGTTGTTACAGGTGAATCACTCTAATTGTCAGCAGTTTCTGAGAACATTTCCGAGTTCATTTCTTCCTGGGCCATAGGGTCAAAAACTCTGATCAATTGGTGGTGCGTGTGTTGTGTAATAGCAGAGGGGTCACAAATAAAACAGTTGATTAACTCATCCTCCATCTTGTTCTTGAAACTTTGGGCCTTTCCTATAGTTAGCACAGGTAGAGCACTTTCAGCCTCAGTGTCCATCCATAAAGAGTTTTCAGGGTCTGCACTGGGTGTAGCATGAGGATACAGGGTAAGTTTTTTTGTGTCGTAACCATCAGAGATGGTCATAGAACCAAATATGCAACCTATGAAGGCGTCAGCTATTGCTAACCATGGTCATCCCAGAATTAGAGGATGGCCTCCCAGATTGGATTTGGGTTGTAACACGACAAAATTAGCAGGATACTCCCATGAGTCTACTGAAATAACTAAATCATCGATTACTCCTTCTGGTCTGATGGTAGAATGATCAACTAATTCTATAATAGTAGGAGTAGGTCGGATTTTTGTTCTGAGTTGCAGCAACTGCGTGGTTTCTATTGGCATGATGTTAATTGTTGCCCTTAAATCAACTAGCACATGTTGAATATACGTCTATTCGATTTTAACTGTGACAGTAGGGTTTCCTGGATCACCATATTTAATAGGTGGAGTTTTTCCTAGCATTAGCTCAGACAAATCCCCCACTACATGCACTGTGAGGGGATCTTTAGGTTTTCGTCCAGGTTTTCTAATACAGAGATCCCTTATTGCTTGCAGTAGTGGAATATTAACGTGCAGATTTTGCAATTCTCCAAGGAGATTGAAAGATGGTAATTCCACAAGCTTTGTAATTTTCAGTCTTTCAGGGAATGGTGGGTCTG
Organism: Picea mariana; assembly: GCA_032191745.1. NCBI lineage: Eukaryota > Viridiplantae > Streptophyta > Pinopsida > Pinales > Pinaceae > Picea > Picea mariana. Next base: position 25,161 of record JASDQU011313215.1, read on the forward strand.
TTGTTTCTAGAATGGGTTGGTCAATTTCTTCTGTATCAGCAGATGGTCTCTCCCTTGATTACTTATCTGATTCTGAAGATGGAGCATCTTCAACTATTGGCTCAACTATTCTCCCTGATCTTAAGTGAATTTCATCACAAGGCATAGGAGTAATAGATAAGGCTGGCACATTAAGTATGTCTATGTTTTGAACGACCTTATTATTTGGGTTTGGGTTAGGTTGCACAGGCATCTGAGGTYRTAAGGGAGGATTGTTTGGYGAGTTATTGGGAGGCAATTGYAGCTGTTGCTGCTGGTATGGGGGTTGGAACTGTTGTTGAAAGAAGTTTGGTTGGTGTTGGCTTGGATAACTGAGTTGTTGTTGAGGACCTCTCCCATATGGGTTCCATTGCCCATAGTGATTCGGTTGTTGGGGCATAGGTAACCATGCATTTGGATCCTGATAAGAGGGTAGCATTTGATTTGGAGGGGGGGCATTAGACTGTCCATATGGTAGCTAATTGTTCCAATAATTAAATGTTGGAGGAGAGAATTGAGAATTCATACCTTGACTTCTTGGCTGCCATTGTCTCCTTTGTGTAATTAGATAGGTAGCCTCTGCCTCCTCACTAGTTTCCTTAATTGATTCTTTTACCTCTAGTAGAGAAGGACATTGGTCAGTGGCATGGTATAATTCACAAATAAGGCATACTTGGACACTGTTCAGTGGGCACTCCCTTGGTGGATGTTTCTTCCTACATTTTAAACAGAAAATGCATAATACTTGCTCTGGTTCTGCTTGTTTCTGCTTGACCTGCAAAGTATCCATTTGTGAGGCAAAAGAGTTAATCATCTCTGTTTTGAAACTTTCTAACAGATTTCCTATTTCTGCTCTTGTTTCTCCTCCATTTACTGATTTATGTACCCTTGAAAAAGTAGTATCCTTGGTAGCTGAATTATTCCTTGTAGATCCCCGAAAACATATTTTGCAGAGGTCTAAAATGTCTTCATAGGATTCCTTAGATATATCTCCTTTACCAAGCATATTCAACATATCTAAGAAATCGTCTCTAACTCCTTTTAGCAAAATGGTTTTCAGAATGTCCTTACTCGCATCCGGATGGCCAAACCATTGTAGATTGTATTGGAGTTGCTCCAAAAAGTCTTCAAGGCTCTCGTCCTCCTTCTGTGACATTTTGAACAACTCCTCTCTGCGTTCCCTTGTTCAACAATAGTCTTAGTATTTTTGTAGGAAAAGATGCCTCATTTGTGTCCATGTTGAAATTTTTTCCCCTCCAAGGCTCATGAACCATCTTAACGCATTTCCTTTTAATGTGGCTGGAAACAGTTTGAGCTTTTGCACAGTGGTAGTGTAGTCATAGCTTCTACACAAAATGTCAAATTCAAACAAAAACTCATCTGGATCTTCAGTAGATAATCCGTGAAAATTTGGGAGAGCCGAGAGAGGTATGTTTTTCATAGGAGCCATTCCTCGTGTGGGAACATCAGAAATAGGAAAAACCAGGGTAGAGATAGTGTTTTCATTGTTTACCTGATCCTCGTTGTTCTGTGGATTCTCTTGGTAGAGCTCTTATTCATTATCCCCTTGATTCTCCATATGTGCTCTCTCCCTCCACTCAATATGAATAGCGTCCCACTCTTCCTTAGTGACTATCCGACCATTGATCTGATAAACAACTTCTTCTAGGTTTTCTCGGTTCCGGGCTATACTGCCTTGATCCTCAATGTTCTCCAGTATTGCTTGTTGATTTGATGGTGACAAATCTTCAGCTTCACTTTGAGCTACAACTTCAGCTTCAGCCCTTGATGAGAACGATGTTTCGAGAGGGGGAGTTTCTACTGACTATGGATCACGTCCTCTTGGAGGATTGGCAGGGCAAAAAATGGATCCTGAAGAAGAGTCTGCTCTGGCTATAATCTCATCAACAATGTTCTGTCTTCCCAGTATGTTAGGATTTCTTCCTCCACGTCCTCTGGTGCCTGCAATGTTAGTATTTTGGGGGGTTCATTCTCGCGTTTGGTGATTCATGAAGACTATTCATTCCTAAAAAAAACTAATATGCTTACCAAAATCTACAATTATCTTCCCTGGCAACGACGCCAAAATGTTGGGCACTTTAATTGTCTAATTGAATGGAAAATCAAAGTGTTCAATATGAATTGTCAACCCAGGGAAGTCTGTTATTTCAAGATAATTCTGCACAGTCTATGCTAGATTATGAAATCATCTCTAATCTAATTGCAGTAGGGAAGTTCTTTTAACAAAATCAAACAAACAATATTGCTAACACAATTGTGTTGATACAGCTAGAGTGCTACATAATTAAAATCATAATTGCAATCTAAACTGATGATTCTACAAAAACCATGAATTGCCTACCTTAATCTAACTTTCTAATTTACTTTTGCAGGAAGAAATTCTACACTATTGATGAAGGGAAATCTACTTATTGCAAGAAGCTACTTCACACTCTTAATTCTCCAAAACAAGATTTTAACCTAATGCAGAAAAAGGAAAAGAAGTTCTCCAGCCATGTTCAACAACTGACTTCTAATTCTCATGATACAAGTATGTATGCATTTACCAAGAAGGAACTAAACTATAACAGCAGTTGTATTCAGAAATATCTAACAGTTAAACCATTCACAATGAAAATGACTAAATCTATAATTTGAAACAGAGGGGAATTGGTGAGGAAGGTGGGCCCTTTCCTTCTCACTGAATCCACTTAAAAAGATAAGTTACAGTCTGCTAAAGAGATTCAATCCACTCTTCATTCAATTGCCAAAAATATGTTTGTGTACAATAATTGTTCCTTTCTTTAGTTCCAACAAAAAGACTAACAACCCTTTACATTACAAAAGCTATGCTATTTAAGTTAGAGTCAATCAGAGTTCGGAAACAGAGCAGTCTTGAGAATCCTCGATTCTCCGGTTGTTCGTTAGATATCATCAATACAAAATCTTGAATTCTCCTTCATCAACATCGTGAGCCATCATTCTAATCAACAGGTGTTGCAGCAGTCATATCACAACAGGACTGGTGGCGTCTATTGTAACAGCTTCCGAGATTAACAGGCTTCTGTTGTAGAAATTGTGTAACAACTTCCAAGTTTGATGGGCATCCATTGCAGAAGTCATGTAACAACTTCCTGGATTGATAGGCATACATTGCAAAAGTCCTGTAACAACTTCCAAGAATTGTAAATAGATGTGACAACAGCGAGGTTCTCGAAATGGGTTGTTCTAACACTTTGATCATTAGTTAAATTATTTCATGGGTAAAATATCTGATCGTTATCAATCAAACATGCTAAGTAAATGAAAACATAAAAGAAAGATGAATAGTTCGTACCTTGGAAAAAAGGGTCTTGGTGCTCATTATAATAGTCATTTAGCTTAGGAATGAGGAGGTTGAATGATCAAAAGGTGTAGTGAAAAAGGGACAATTCAGGGTCCTAACAGTAATCACATGTAAATATTATTGAAAACACATAGTTGTTGTAGACCAACCATGTAAAAGAGTATCGGTGGTTAAACTCCACTAGATAGGGAAAGGGGGATAAAAGTTAAGGATAAGGGGCTATGCTAGGGAGCTTAAGCCAAAAGGAATATTATATTAATATTCCTTAAAGTATAAAGTATGGATAATTATTTTATCCTAAGTTCTAAGGATGGGAACAAGTAGGCCCAAGGTAGTTCTCAACATGAAAAGTGTCAAGTTGGGAACATGCATACATATATTTGGAATTAGTTCATTTTCTAGGATTCTCTCATGATTCCTTCACTCACTCACTCAGTGGTCATTTGTACCCTATTGTCATTGTACATGTACTTGTGCTTGTACCTTTGTTAGCTTAGGCGTTGGACTGAAGAAGTGGGTTGTCAAGCCTGTGGGGAGATTGAAGAGGTGGGTTGCCATGCCCATGGGATATTGAAGAAGTGGGTTGTGCGGCCCATGAGAAATTCTCTTTGGGTGAGAGAATTGCTTGGAATTGATTTTCCGAAGGTGCCAAACTGCAGCTATAGGGCTCTGAGACTTCATGTATGGCATGTTGTTGAAGCCTCGGAAAGAAAGTGGAGTAGTCGAGGGACTATTGAGTAGAGAAGGGGCACACTTTCTAGGGTAGGACATGCATGTGGGGAATGAGGGACTATAGGCTGTTAGTTCAAGTTGGCACTTGTGATTGAGTTTTCCTGTTGTCTGAGATACATCAGCCTGGTTAGGAATTCCTTTACTCGGGTGGAGTTTAGCCCCAGCTCGGGGGTGACCCACTACTGAGAGTTATGAGCAGTAAGGTCTAAGGCTGGGAGGAACGTAGAAGGTTTGCATGCAGCTAGTGATATTTTTATCGAATTTAAGTGTCAATTGTGTGTTAAATTATATGTTGCATTATTATTTATGCATTTGTTTTTATGGGTTTTTCCTGTGTATGTTGCATGTGTATTTCTATTATTATTCTGTATGAATATGTGTATTTGCAGAGTATTTGTATGTTTTAATTTGGTATCAAAGTTCAATTTTTTTGTTGGCATAGACCAATTGATTGTTGGGGATGCTACAATCATAGTCATGGTACATCACCGAGATAAAGAGATCAAACAAGTACAAACAGAGTCTGTATGGGATTTTGATCAGCGCTTTAAGGATGTAATGGGGAGATTGACTTTCCAAATTCCATATCAACAACATCAAGAGTGGTTTACTGTTGGACTTCTACCACACATTCAGAGGCCCCTAATTCAACAAAAGGTTGTGCCCAGCCCAAGGCGCTAGAGATTGCAATGAAACTAGAGGCATAGCCAGCAGGAGACACGAGAGGAATGGCATAGGTTCAAACGTAGTTGGTTGCATTAACAATTCAGTTGGCCAAGCTTACCAAAGGAAGGGAGAAACGAGAACAAGTGTGGTGTTACCAAATGCAAGATAGAGGGCAATCACGCATATGTGCAGTAATTAGTATTTGGAGAGCCAAATCCACTACCCGGAGGGGGATACTGCGAGATATGTAAGAAATGGGGACATCACCCCATGGAATTTACATTACGATAGAAGTATAAAAGTACACCCAAGAACTTGTTTTGCAACTTTTGCAAGTTGGTAGGGCATGAAGAGAAGGATTGTCACATGCTCGATCTACTAAGGGAGTGCACATCAAATATGTATAGAATCCAAGAAGAGAATATCAACGTAGAAGGAGGTGGTGTGTAGTATAACAATAAGAGAGGGTTCAATCAAGGGAATATATGGAACTTTGGTATAGGTCGGGGAAGAGGAACTGTTGGTAGAGGAGGACACAGACCGATTATCTATTACAATTGTAATCAACCTGGACACTTGGCTCGTGATTGCCAAAATTCGTGTACAGAAGACTGTCCTCAACTAGTTGTGAAATGGCAGGCCAAAGGAAACCCAAATCAAACTCTAAATCATAATTTGCAGATGATATCTTCTGAAAGACGCATTGAAGGACCAAAAATTGCAATCGTTACACGTGGAGGAGTTAGGACAGGAACTAATATGGCAACTCAAGGAAATTAGATGGAGCAATGGGTAAGGAATTTAGCGGGGCCTATACCATCATTCGATCCACAACATGAAAAAGAGACATATTAGAGCACAAGAAAGGAAATACTTGGTCTACATGGGGGATCATCAACATCATCGTTGCCTCGAATAGAAGACCCAATTGTACCAAAAAGTCAAGTGTGCAAGTAAGTACACTAACAAAATTATTAAAGAGTTGTGTTGAACAGATGAAGGATAGAATTGCACTAAGTATGTTATATAACATGATTAATCATTGCAAAAAAGGAAGGGACGCCCTTATCGCATAAAGAATGGTAAATGAGGTACTACGCAGGAAGAGAACCAATGGAGAGTTCAAGTTTAATGTGAAGATTGGAGAGTACGATGTGGATAATGTTGTTTTGGACTTAGGATATGATGTGAATGTGCTATTGAAGTAGACATGGGAGATGATGGGAGAAATTGAGCCAGTATGGTCCCCTATTCAGTTAAGACTTGTGAATCATCCTAAGATAGTCTTGATTGGGCAAGTGACAGGAGTACCCATGAACATAGATGGGGTACGCAACATGGTAGATTTTGAATTTATTGAGATAGTAGATGATAGTCAGCCATATCCAGCACTGATGGGTTTGGAAGGAGTGCTCGATAACCAAGAGATTATTAACTTGAAGAAGAGGGAGATGATATTCGAGTTTGGGGATCTAAAAGTTACTGCACCTTTGGACCCATCAGAAGGAAAGTGATACACAGAGCCAGCAAGAGGGAAGGACATTGACAACTTATACAATCTAACTACGTGGATAGAGGACTATGTTGACCCGAAAATAGATGGTGCACTGAGTTGGATAAGTATCAGTCCATGCACATTAGATTCAGAAGCTAGTTTGGAAAATTGGTAGCAGAAGATGCATGAAGTATCAACTAGGCAATGTGTGTGGATAACCTGATCCTTGTGTTGGATAGGAATGGAGCTATGTGATCCACCCAGGTACGATGGATTGATTGAGATTGGTATATTTATAAAATCATTTGAGTTATGTGTGCCTAAACAGCATAGGATGTTGGCATTAGATATAATTTTAAAGGCCACTTCAGCTAGGTGGTGGGTTGTGCATAGAAAGGAAATGAAATACTGGGCACAATGTAGTACACTTATGCAGATACGCTTTGGGCCCGAAGAAGAAGAAAGTGCGTATAAATACATAGGAGAGAGCAACCCAGCGAGTCACGTGGAAATATGTATGGATTTATGGCACTTAGCATCATAAATAGAGTGGACGCGTAGATTCATACACACACTGGACACAATCTCAACGAACTGGTATTTAGAAATGGAGATGCGCAGGGAGACAATAGAATGGGAAGAATTGTTCTGGAGATTCAAAGTCGTGTTCACATTCTCACATGAATCTCCCTCCAAACATATAACACTTGTTGGACCTGACCAAGTTTTGAGGAACACTTGGTCATATTTGACCATTTTTGGGACTTCGACAGCTTATCAAAGATGGAGCACAACACGAAGCGGAAATCATGGAAGCTAGACCCCTTTTTGGGTCCTTTTTGGGTTTTGGGGGATAATGTAATGGGAAAGGGATGTCAGTCTGTGGGTTTACCCACGCTTAGGCCCACTTTTGTATGTATAAATAAATATGAAGTAGATGTGAAGTAGGTGTGTGATTGCTTAGTGCAATTGGTAGTGCATCTATGTGATGTTGAATAAGTGCTCTGTGCAAACTGTGTAAGGATTACAAGGCTAAATACAAGTTATTGTGAGGTTGCTATAGGAAGCTAAGTGTTGTAACGCAAGGAAGAAGGATCTAGCGAGTTGTGCGGATCTTCTGTCCTATGCGAAGAGGGATTTGGATGGCTCTGTGTTGTAACTTGATTAACTGAAGCTAATAAAGAAGAAGACTTTGTGGACGTAGCCCCAGGGTGGGGGTGAACCACAGTAAATCTATGTGTTGTGCTCTGTGTCTCGACCTGATTTGTTTGTCTCTTCCTTTGCTAAGTGCTTTGATGTGTTTAGATAGATCTATTTATGCTTTGTGCTTCTGAGATATGAATGAATGTTAGATTTAGTATGTAATATGTTTAGTGCTTGATCTGTCGAATCTAATCTATCTTATTGTGGATAAATGTTGAATTATCTTAGATCTAAGTACATACTGCGATGCTCTGTGCTATCTGCGAAGTATCATAAGGATTGAATATTGATGAATAATCTATGCTAAGTAATTACTAAGCATTTTAATCACATATATGTGTCCCAGCTAAGGTTGCAGACACCTGAGTCTTGCAACCACCCCTGCCTCTACCTTGAGTGAGACTTCATCTGCTTCACAGGTGTTGCCAAAAGGGCCAGTAGTTAGGGTTTTGTTGGTGCACTGTTGTAGCATTGAACCCTGGGTCTGCCCCTGTGCCAAGAAATGGTTCCATTGTCGGGACCTGAAACTGTGATTGCTGGGAACTGAGCAGAAGAAGCTTTGTGCAAAGATTCGTCCTAAAATTGTGAAAGCTCTGTGTGTGGAGCTATGCCCTAGTGTGCAGTGATCCACTTGATCTAAAAAGCTTTGTGTTGAAGAAGGAAGGACATATCTGAAGGAAATAAGTCAGATCTACAAGAAAAGAGGTAAGATCTATAGAAAAGAGGTAAGATCTGTAATCTATGTTCTCTAATAAAGGTAAGAATAGTCAAAATACTTTTATATCTGGAAGCTTTGTGCTCTATAGAAGTAAGACAAGTGAAAATTTTTGTTTCTAAAGTATGGATTTAGGTATGCTTGATAGATTTTGTCCTAGCTTGAAAACTAGGGCATTATTAGATGAAAGAACATTTGATATGAATAGATCTGATAAGAATAATGATAGATATTTTATACCTATGCATAGAAAGAATTTTTGGACTAACCAATGGATGTAGGATCCTAGAAAGAAATTTTTGTAGGCTGGCCATTATGACCCTAGCAAGCAGTACAAGAAAAGTTGGGGATCATTGAAGAGAAAGAGAGGATTAACTCTTTGTTACAGTTGCAGAAGAGGAGGACATCTTGCTAAGGAATGCTCTGGGAGAAACCTTAGTTGCCTATGTTGTAAGGCTATGGACCATGAAGTACTGGATTGCCCTAGAATGATTGCTAGACTCGAAAAAGTTGAATATGGAGCAAGCAAACTCTAAAGGAGATCAAGAGACTAAGATTATAGAAGAACCCCAGAAAGAATCAGAGATTATGTTACTGAAAATGAAAGAAACCCTAAATGAACATAAAGATGCCAGTTTGTCAGAGATCTTCAAAGAAAAGGAGAAAATTGAAGTAAGAATAGGAGACTTCGGCATTGACTGTGCTCTGGATGAGGAAACACAGATGAACATTATGACAGAAAGTACTTGGGAAACTCTAGGGAGGCCTGTTATGGTTCCTTCACTAGGAAAAATAGGGTTGTTTAAAGGAAAAATGGTAACCCTATGTGACAGAATTACCCAGATAGCTATAAGTACCCATGGAGCTTCGACAGAGGAATAATTCGAAATTATTAAATTTATTGAGGACTATGCCCCATTTCCAGCTTTGTTAGGCAAGATCTGGATTGAAAAAGACCAGATCCAAAAAAAAGAAGAAAAGGAAGCCCTATAATAGAAGAAGCAAGAACTCATGGAATTTATGACTAGAAGGATAGCCTACTTGATGGTAGAACAAGAGAACAGATCTAATCTATTGAACACAAGGGACTTGGATGTAGAAGCTATAAGAGAATTAGAGGAAGCACAAAAGACTGAAATACCTAATCCATATGATGAAGGAGTATTACCCTTGGATTTGAAGAAATAATCTCAGCATTGCGAAGTGACTATGTCGAGAGAAGATAAGAATTGAAAAGGAAAAAGGATGACCGAGACGAAGCTCACTGGGAAGAAGGCTAGGAAGACGAAGCTCACTGGGAAGAAGGCTAGGAAGCTAAGTAAGAAGAGAGACAAGATTGAAAAGTTACAGAAGATTCCAGAGGAAACTTCGCAGAAGGAAAAATCACAGGAATTGAGCTTCGTTGGGATATCAGAACAACGACATATGCCACTTCGCCATGGCGAAGAAATATAGTCGTTGGACCGATATACTCGTTTGACTTCTGCCCCGAATGGATAGAAAAAAATTAAAGGATCACCAACAGACCGTCGGACCACGCCATAACAGATGGATCAACATTCATGGAAGCTTCATACCCGTTGCAAGCAGATCGTTGATGAATTTCCTATTTAGCTCGTCATGTCATGCCCGAAGAACACTTTTTCCAACTGAAAAATCGAAGCCCACGGAACTAGTGATTGTCTACAGTGATCATTGCAAGAAGACTGTTCATCCTAGTGCAGTATTTCGAGATCATCGTGACCCCGATTATCTTTCTCGGGTGCGTATGTCCGATGAGCTCACTGGATTTGAGGAATATGTCACATAGGTCCTTCTCGATTTAATGACTAAGAGAGTCATGTTGAAAAGAAGAATGTCCACCGGAGTTCAAGCATCATCGACGAGAGGAGTGCAAGCCTCCTCATCCACTGCTCGAGCAGGAACATCTCGAGCCGATGAAGAGAGAAGAACTAAGCATAAGGACGACATAGCCAACATGAAGTTAGTGCCATCCATCCTACCAGCTTACATACCCCCTCTGAGCGGTGAGATTAATAGGGACAGTGTCCCTAGAGACTTTGAATACACCCTATTCACTGCGTATCTAACGAAAGGAGTACGCACCTACCGTGCAGATCAAGACAAGGTTACAGTGTTGAAGTTTTGCGACTTCAAACTGGGGGACCGTAAAGTTTACAGCATGCTCACCCTGTATAAGTACTTGACGAGAACTAAGGGCAACAATTCAAATTTCATCCCTCAACAATGGACAATGAACCTTGCACAGTCTACTTTTCTCAACGTTATGAAAATACCACACTTCGGCAGACACCAGGAGGTGAATGCCTATGTAAAATTACTGTTAGCAAGTTACCATGGAGGATACTTGTGGTTAGACCGTCGCATAATTGTTGATCCGATGTTGATCAATAGGATCACTAGGCTTAGCATGCAGGGCCCTGATCCCCATGAGTATTATCCTATAAAGACTACAAACCGCGCTCTTGCGTAGAAGATCAAAGAAGCCTATGGAGATGTTGAGAAAGGCGTGAGAGGATACAAGGTAGATTCTATTGAAAGTGGCGCAGTGTGCCTCGCATGCCAACTGGTTGCATGGAAGTTGGTGCACAAGAATTGACCAATACAAGTATCTGGATTTGTAGTTGACCTCGCAGGAAAGTGCGCAGAGGGACTACAGATGAATTGGGTGAAGTACCTGGTGAATCAACTGGAGATTGACTGCATAGAAGCCTAGGATTAGGGGCATGAATTCCATTTTAGTTGGCTCCTGATACTGATCGCTATTTTTGCATGGGAGCTATCGGAAGGCGCAACCTTTCTGGACCTTGACCCCTTTGAGCCACTAGTCGCGAAGTTCAGTACATTATGGTACTTGAACGACATGAGCAAGCAATGGCAATCGAATTCCATTTTCCACGCGTACTATAACCAATTGAAAGAAGCCGTAAGGAGTGAACCTCGCATCACCCCGAACACTTTATAGAGATTCCAACCTCTCATAAAGTTCAGCATGGACCACCACTTTATATACCTAACCCCATGTGTTGATGAGCACCAAGAACAACTTTAGTCCTATTATAAGCTAACAGAAGAAGACCTGGAAGAGATCACCAAGGAATGGTCGGTAGACCTCCTTGTTTCAGCAAACCCCACAGAAATGTCTGACATCAACAGCCCTGGAACTGCGTCGGATACACCTGGACCCAGTAAGACAAATAAAGCACAATGGGTAGGTTATTTCTCTTTAGGGAGGTTAGGCCCAGGGGAGACATCCCTGGTGACCTGGGGTTTTGAAGAGGCAAAAGGTTTAAAGGATGAAGATAAGTTTTCCCCCCCTTTCACAGGTCACAACCAATCAGAAGTTCCAGCTAAATAGCCAATAATAAAGTAAAACCCAATGAAGAGTACCTACCTAGAACAAGAAAATAGAAAACTGATACTTGCAAGCTTATTTCAATGGGTTAGTACTTCATATCAATCAAGAACTATCTGATATTCAATATAGGCGATTTAAAAGTAAATGTTGACGAAGTCAATGTTTACACAATAGCAATAAAAATATAATTTCACTTTGCCAATAAACATTAAAATGATGTGGCATTCAATGGGATCAATCAACACTTCATTAAATAAATGCTTTAACCATCATTCAATTGCTCATAAAGTAAAACGTTGCTGCATTGAGATGAAATAACCAAGAATGACATCAGTAACTTAGGGTTAGTAGGTTAGGGTTAGTGTAGTTAGGGTTTTAAATTCAAGTTTTGAGAGTGTTTGGATCAAAGTCTTACTTCAACGCTGGAAGTCTTAGGATCAGTGCTTGAAGGTGGAATGGAGTCAATAAGTAAAGGACGCATAGGTTGAAGGAGGCAAGATTTCAAGAACTAGAAGGAAAAGTTTTTAAGAGTTTCTAAAGCAGGGCCTCAAAATCGGAACCTTAGGGGAGAGAGGCTCACTCCGGTGTTGCTAAAGCAAGGCCTCATGCTCTCTCCTCCTTCCAGGAAAATGGATAGCTCAGATGAAGCATAAAATCAAGACAATAAGGCTTAACGAGGGAGAGTGTTGCTACAACAAGGCTCTTTCATCAAACCCTAAAGGAAAACGGCCCTAAGTGTAGATAAATTAAGCCTCGGATGTCTTCCTCCTCTTGGATTCTAAATGGTACAGCTAGCACAGGCGAAAGAGAAACAAGGAGTGTAGCTACAGCTAGGCTCTCTTTCTCTCTTTCAATGGCTAAAATTTTCTCTATCAGGGGACATGAGACAAGGACCTACTTGTGTGCTTGTCACCTAGGGTTTTGATTCAGCAAAATAAATAAACATATGCAAGAAATTAGACTACAACCATTCATTCAAGAATTTTTGCAGAAAAATACTTACAATTCATCAAGAAATAACCATGCAAACCCTAGTTGTAACACCTTCCTTCCAGAAAAACACCATAAAATGCCAAAAATATCTTCCTTCAACAAGTGCGCCTTCCTCAAATCAGCCAATAACCCAAATAGGGTGCTAAAAATTAGACCTCCTTATGAGTGAGTAAGTTGTGATGATAAAATGAGAGTAAAAACCCTCAATATATAGTGTATCAATGACCTAATTTACTTTTTAGGTCATAAAAAGGCTGACAAGGCCATAATGTCAAAATCATATTGTTTTTACATTAAATTGTCAAATTAAAACCCTAATTGAGCAGAAAAGAGAGTAAAAGCCCCTTCAAGGGAGGCGCTAGCCCTTTCTAGGATAAATTTTTGCGGAAAACTTGGTCATATTTGACCATTTTGGGGACTTCGACAGCTTGTCAAAGATGGAGCACAACGCAAAGCAGAAATCATGGAAGCTAGACCCCTTTTTGGGTCCTTTTTGGGTTTTTGGGGATAATGTAATGGGAAAGGGATGTCGGCCCATGGGTTTACCCACACTTAGGCCCACTTTTGTATGTATAAATAAATATGAAGTAGATGTGAAGTAGGTGTGTGATTTCTTAGTGCAATTGGTAGTGCATCTATGTGATGTTGAATAAGTGCTTCATGTGAACTGTGTAAGGCTTGCAAGGCTAAGTGAAAGTTACTGTGAGGTTTCTATAGGAAGCTAAGTGTTGTAACGCAAGGAAGAAGGATCTAGCAAGCTGCATAGATCTGCTATCCTATGAGAAGAGGGATTTGGATGGCTCTGTGTTGTAACCTGATTAACTGAAGCTAATAAAGAATAAGACTTTGTGGACGTAGCCCTAGGGTGGGGGTACGATAAATTTGTGTGTTGTGCTCTGTGCCTCTACCTAATGTGTTTGTCTCTTCCTTTTCTAAGTGCTTTGATGTGTTTAGATAGATCTATTTATGATGTGTGCTTCTGAGATATGAATGAATGTTAGATCTAGTATGTAATATGCTTAGTGCTTGATCTGTCGAATCTAATCTATCTTATTATGGCTAAGTGTTGAATTATCTTAGATCTAAGTACATACTGTGATGCTCAGTGCTATCTGTGAAGTATCATAAGGGTTGAATATTGATGAATAATCTATGCTAAGTGATTACTAAGCATTATAATCACAGATCTGTGTCCCAACTAAGGTTGCAAACACCTGAGTCTTGCAACCACCCCTGCCTCTACCTTGGGTGAGACTTCATCTACTTCGCAGGTGTTGTCGAAAGGGCCAGTAGTTAGGGTTTTGTTGGTGCACTGTTGTAGCATTGAACCCTGGGTTTGCCCCTGTGCCAACATCACTATAGGCCATTCAAACAAATATATTCTCGGAGGTAGAGATGATGGAATTCATACCTTTATGCATTGTGCACAAAGCCAAGATGACCGTCCAAAAGCTATTGGAATGCTATAATATGACTAAGGAAGAATATGAGGACGAGGATCTCAGGAGTGTCCAAATACCTGAGACAAAAGGAACATGCATAGTAGATAGGCCAGAGCTTGTATCTGATGCGTACACACAACTCATCAAGATGAAAAAGGTCAACATTGGGACAACGAAGAATCTTAAGTTTGCTCAAATAGGAGATTATTGGAACAATGAGACAATTGAGAAGGTTGATGACTTATCACGGGAATATTTCCAACCACATTCTCATAGATGAATGGAATAGAAGATGACTTAGGCGATATGAAGATACCACTAAAACCAGGAGCTAAGCCAATACAACAAAGACCTTACAGGTTAAATATGAGGTAGAAGGAGTAGGTCAAGGTTGAAATAGACAGGATGATAGACGTGGGTATCATTGAACCAGTCGAAGAATCCGAATGGATTAGCCCAATGGTGGTGCAAGATAAGAAGACAGGAGGAAATAGGATCCACATGGATCTAAGGAAGTTGAATAACGCATGCTTGCATGACCCATTCCATACATCATTCACGGATGAAGTACTGGAGAACGTAGGAGGTCAAGAAATGTATATGTTTACAGATGGATTCTCTGGTACCATCAAATAAGAATTGTGTAGGAACATAAACACAAAACCACTTTTGCAATGGAGTGGGGAAGTTGTCAGTATAAAGTGATTCTATTTGGATTGAAGAATGCCCATGTGGTGTTTTCTAGACTAGTAGTGGTGGAATTCAAGGAGTTCATCCATAATTTTTTGGAGGTTTACTTGGATGATTGGACGGTGTTCAGTCTACTACAGGATCATATTGAAGTTCTTCAGCTCATGTTAGATCGATGTAGGCAGTGTTAGATCTCTTTGAACTTAAAGAAATATATATTTTGTGCACCATTTGGAATTCTACTAGGACATGTAGTGTGAAAATAGGGACTTGTTGAGCACTCAACACACCCTAAAAGCTTTGTGAAAAATTTTCTCTTTTGAGTACCACTTTGTCTTTTTTCCCTCTTCCTGAATTGAGTCAGTTGTATAGGGATCATTAAGTTTTTTTTTCTTATGTTTTATCATCGATCGCATTTGGATTGGTTTGGACTTGTTGAATAGATTGACTTCTCTACTAAATAACACTTGGAATTTTAACTAAGTATACACATCTAGAATTTTAATCCATGCACCCATTATCGGCATCGACACAATCTGCGCTGTAAAATTGACCATATGACAATGAAAAACGTCGATCGTCGATCGTTGATGTATCATCGGCATCAGGAGAATGAAAGAGAAAAGCATCGATCACTGATTATGTCTTGTGACGAAGTTGTCAAAATATCGTCGATGTATCATCATCATCGGGGAGGTACGAAAAGGAAAACACTAACATCAACACACCTAACGAACCTCCGATCACTGATCATCGATACATTAGGGGTCGGTGATATCCAAAGGAAACCTTAAACTGTGGAAAGTATTTACTTCGACATAACGTCGAGCGTCGATCACCGATTGATAATACATTATCGGCATCGGCAAACTCCGAGGGATGAAATCATGAAGTAATAAACATAGATACTCTCCAATCGCCAATCCTCGACATGTCATCGGTATCGCCAGGATAGGTCGAGGTTCCTAGAGCCATGTCTAAAGAAAATCCCTGATTCCAAAGAAACTTTTAACGAAGGAGCCAAAATCAAATGTCACATGTCATGATCGTCCTTTCAGGTCAACGTTTCCATATCAACACTGTACGTCAGTCCAGGTCGACATCAGATCTTTCACTAAAAGAGGTATTAATGAATGTTGTCTAAGAAAATCAACGACGCCAATCCACTTGTTTAAACTGGTGGACTGATAGGACATCGATGGTAGGATGAGACATACTCTGCGAAAAATAAGATCATATTTTTTCATTTAATAGGCCAATCAATGTGTTGATTAACACACATTACTAACCTATGTGTAGACCAAATAACAGAAGTTTTAAACCGCCGATGAAGTATGTAGCACCCCGCTCCTGCGATTTCATTTAATCCAGAGCATGATTCAGATCTTGGCGATGGATTGTGCAAACCGCATTTACGCCCTGAATTTAAGAACCAACGCGACAAGGTAAGTATGCTCCATGTTTAAATTATAAATGCAAATTCAAACGCAACATTCAGTACCCAAGTCTTTCATTATCGAAGCAGTCGAAGGAGCGAGAAAGCATTTCAAGAGATCACAGTCAATTTTCAGAATTCTAAACCAGGGTAAGCTTGTGTGAAGAAGAGGTATGAACCATCTGCATCATTTCGGCAGTCGCAATTGTTTATTTTTCAATATCATTTCTGCAAGTGAGTATCTCATTATGTTCTTTGTGTAGGAAAATGCTTCCAAGGAAGCAAACGACCAAGCGCTCGCCGATAGCACCAAAACAAAAAGAAGCAGAAGTCAGTGAAGGATATCCACCTGGCGCTTCTAGACAGCTCGATTTTTCCACTAAATTGGATCTAGCCATCTGAACGTCTACCAAAAAGGTGTTTGCCCAGCCTCATCCATTCAAAGACACAGAGGCAAGTACTGGATCAAAGGTGGTGCTCCCAAAGTGGAGAGATTTGTTTAACAAAATCATTCGGCAATAGTACCTGGAGTTTATACCACACAGTGACCCGGATGTTAGAATGCTCAATGATCAAGTATTCCCGAACATTCGGTTATCCTGCCTACACAGGGTAGCCTGTCGAACCCCGGTCTTGCCTTGCATTGAAACTATGGGGTGGATAATCGACCACACGGATGTGACAAAATGCATGGTAAATGATGACAATGGTGGATGTGTTGGTGTTTTTCTCCCAATAGAGGTCCATAAATAGTACAAACTCAGAGACCCAGAGGAAAGGTTAAATACTAATTTTGTGGTAAAATTCTATGAGTTCCCTTACACCAGTAGGTTGATGGCCTCATGGTGGAAAGAGAATAATAAGTTTATAAATAGGAGCAACAGCTGGTACAATACAACCAATCTTAGAGAGCCATATATTTATCTGATGGATCTAATATGTCAATTATATGAGGAGAGGGATTGTGCCAAGTTTTCAGAAGCTTAGATGCCCTTGGCATACACTATGGAAATCTTCAGTAGCAGCTTCAACTAGGAAGCAATCATTTCAAAACAACTGAGCACCGACATACTAAAAGCCTAGATGCCAAAGGATGGAGAAATGCCAGCTTTCCACATGGCATCATACTTACTGGATGGGATCTACGCAAGGAACTTCTTCGCAGGCATGAATATGAGCTAGCATGTTGCGGAGCTACCCATGCATGTCTATTTCATCATTCTATGGGAGAACAGGTGCAATACATATTACGTCCTCATATGTGATGAATTTATAGCTCGAGTTTATTTCATTATTTTTAAGAAAGAATGCCCAAGGCTTACGGCAGCAGCCAAGATAATTATTTCCAAAGTAGGACACTGGTACCTAGAAGATACCACCACCTACATCAGAGTGTTTGGGGCCATTGGCGCTCCACATTTACTCCCCATTCATGTCTYGAACCRGCTCATTGTGGGAGAAATATTTTATCAAACCATTCTATAAGGCTATAATTCCACTCTGGTAAAAGACAAAAAAAGAGCATTCATACCCTATGACTTTCATGTAGGGTTTTACATGGTGAAAGATACTACACAAGAAAAACAAGASGGTTTGAGCCAGTTGGAGTATATATTTCCCACAGGCYGATTTCACAAACATGACCCAAAGGGCCTAGTACCCCAGCRTGCATCACAGGTGTCTTCCTAYTGGYTRTATTCCCATGATAAGTTTGAAGATGAAATATTTACAGAAGGTGCTCAGTATTGGGAGGAGGTGCTCCAGAGAAAATCTAACCCCAATATGACCAGATTTAAAGCCATGACAATGGATGAGYAGGTTGAAATGATARAACAGACAACTCAAGAAGCCCTCATGGTTAGGGAGGAAAAMAWAGCAGTAGAAKCCATAGAGGCATAGAGGAGAGGGATGGTGCTGCTAGAGGAATCCCAAAGATTCATCCAAAGGTTAGAAAATGACCCCAAGTTGAACCTGTGATAGAACCCATAAGGGTCATCTCGTCCGACACAATCAATCTCAGAGAAGAGCTAAATGGCTCAGAGTCAACCCCACTGGAGGAGACTGCTCATCCAGAAAACCCAGGAATTATGTCACAATTGGCAAGGTCGTCAGTCGTTGCTACAATGCAGCTTGGGGGAACAAGAACATCAAGTAGGACAGATGTTCCCAATGTCCCCATAGACCTAATTACCATATATGACGATGAGGAAATCTCATGGGTTTCGCTCATAACCCTAGTACCAATCACGAAGGAGGGAGAACCAAGGGAAACATTTGCTCTAAATCCCAAAGATTTGACCCCAATTCCAAAAGAAGGTGAAGACAAGGCTGGAAGCATGCTAGACGTTGAATTTATAGACCAATTTGGAATTCACCCTAAGATGGAAAGCTCCAAGGAGGATTTGGGCTCTGGTGAACAGGAAGAAGAAACGCAGGGATTGGAAATCGACATCTCAATAGTTGATCCTCAAGTAAATGTTGATCCTTTTCTCCTCTCCCCATCTAAAGTTGAGACTCCACCAGCCGACGAACCCCAACAAGAGGCCAAGTCACCAGAACATACAAAATTTCCCCCTACTAAAGAACTACAAGAGTCGGTCATAGAACACATATATATGGCAGAAAGCCTAGGAAACACTCTGATCTGGGGAGACCAACATATTCCTGAGCCAGTGGATGAGGTCATCGATATACAAGAAATCGCTTATGATAGAAAGAGGAAAGTTGTGATGAGAAGGAAAACCAAGAAAAGGAGACTCACGCTTGATATCACATTCCTCATTACCATAGAAGAAACACTCCTCAACACTGAAAATGCTAAGACAACTGAGTTGATCGGGGAAGGAATGGTTATGACCGATGCAATGTTGGATAGAGAGAAAAGGGATGAAAAGGAATTAGCAGCTGCAAAAAGGGAGTTGGATCATCTGCGCCATCTAGAAAAGTATTGTCAGGATTCGACGCAGGCAGTAGTATTCCTGAGGAGTGAGTTCAGAGAAACATATGCACAATTCACAAACAAAAGAAATATCTTCACCACATCCATAGCTGATTTTCAAGAGGATACTCTCATGGGGATGGAAACTTGTAAATATGTGCAGAGATGGTATGAGGCACATCAGGCCTTAGAGCGGATTGACTATATTAGTGCAGTACAGAAAGGTTGAGACTCGGAAGAGCACGACATCCGAGTACTGATGGATATCAGCATCTCCCGAATCAGGAAGGTAGTTGAATACTAGGTGAGCATGGTCTAGGAACCTCAGCAGGAGATACAGGAAAGGTGGGGAAAGTGCGAGAAAATATGGTATAAGATCAATCAAGAGATGGAAAACATTAACCTACCAGGGTCCAGAATTCAGCCCACCAGAAAATTTTGTCGATTTGCATGACATAGTCACACGTCATGGCAATCAAGACTCGGCATGGGAGGAAGAGATCTCACAGATTTCAAGTATGACTCCAGGTCAAGGAAAGAAGTTTGTGGAAGACCCAATCAAAGCCCTCGTAGTTATACCATGCTTAAGTGTCAAGCTCATCAGGTATAGAGAACGAACAGTGGAGATAAAGGAAGTATTCTCTACACCGATGGATCGACATAGGTTTCCCTATGCAAACACATGAGAAGACATTTTCTTCAAGTGGGCGGAGTATGAGATAAATCATCCACTGCAGTAAAAAATCAGATGATCTCAAGAGAATGAGAAGATAAAGTCTGCCACGTGCCAATTTTGTTTTACTTAACATAACTTTTAGCAGTAATTTTTAGCTTAGTGATCCTTTATAAATAGGGAGATCAACCTTGTGAAAAGGGTTGATGGTTTTTGGAAAGACCCTCTTTTTTAGAATTGTAAAAGAATTATTTTTGTGCAACTTTAATTAAGAATTTATGTTTAGAATCAAAGAATTTTTTTTCATTTAAAACATCAACTTGATTGGATCGAGGAGGGATTGTTTCTGTCTTCGAGTTTGATAGTGTTGTTGTATTGAGTAAGAGTTGTTGTATCTATTGTTAAGTTATCTTTAAATATTATAACAGTTCTTTCATTCTAGATGATGAAAATAAGTTGGTTTGTTTATATGTGATTGATAGTAGAGCTAAGATAACTAATTTTCTTACATTCATATTTGTTACGTATCTATTTTCCTTTCTACAATTGTTATTTCAATCAATGATGAATGTCCACAAGTAAAAGTATTATTGTTAAGCTTGAAATAGGTCTAATTATCGTTGTCTGGACGTTGAGGTATAAGGGTTATCCTAAGCTCGACATTCTTCGGTATTTAGTAATTTCCCTTCATCAGTTGGCTTATGCCATCATCTTTATTTTACCTGGTGTTGAGCACTCAACACACCCTAAAAAGCCTTATCATTTTTTTTACTTTTTGGGTACCACTTGATCTTTTGCACTGTCTGATTCGATTTCATTTTGAGAAATGTTTTGTCTTTTCTTATTTTCATGGCTCTCATCACCTATTCATGTTTGCTTGAACTTATGAAAACCCACAACTAAAAGACACCTGAATTAAGAATCGACAACCAAACACTGCACCCAACGTGCTCAGGTTCGGCATCAGAAAGAATTCAAAAATGAAATACGAACCACTCGAAAAACCATAATCATTGAGCGTCGATATTCATCGGCATTGGCAGAAGGCAGTTCTAATTTATGTAAAAAAAAAATCATAAAAGTTTGAGAGATAGTCAATCCCCTTCGGCATCAGTAAAATATGAGGAGGATAGACATTAACGAAGGACAAAAAGAAATCGTCAATAGTCGATGCCCGACGCACTTTATCAGGATCAGGGAAAACCCAGAAGGATCATAACAAAAATTTTGACCATGATAAAGCTATCCCCGATCGCCGATCCCCGATGCGGTTTTGGGCATCGAGGATTTTTCGAGGGAGTCGATCCGAGAGCGCTTTGGTAGGTTATTGTCAATCACCAATCCTTGACACTTTTTTGGTGTTGGCAGGCTAAGGTTTGTTTTTGAACGAATAGCTTAAGGAAAGTCTCGACTCCGATTAATACGAATGAATTAATTCAATGGTATCGAACCCCACATGTCTTTACCAAGTAAGAGAGTCGTATGGTATAGTTGTATTCTGAGTCATTTTTGGTTACCTAGGTCCTAGTTACACCCTCGAGTCAGCTTTTCCGCGTCATCACTGTATGGTAAGATCGATCGGTGTCAGAACTTTTACAAGAGAGTATCAATGAAAATGTTCATAGCATGACCCTGATCCCTGATCCACCCACTGATGGAGCGACATAACGGGACGTTTTCAGCATTAGATACGATCGGATTTTGGGAATTTAAGGAGATAATTAATACCCTATCCTGCATTAGTTGTTACCTTGTGCGCCAATCAAAATATCCTTTTGAAATCACCGATGGACCACATCACCATCCGTGCCTTCGTCGTCAACCCATGATGAATTTAAGTTCTAGAGATTCAACGGCAAATTTATTGAAAATTCACTCATAACTCGAATTGAATGGCTGATGCGACATGGTAAGATCTTTCCTGCTTAAAAACTCTTGAACCATTGTGAATGAATTCATTCTGCGCTTAAGAGAATTCCATAGTGTCCGAAGGAGAAAGATGAGCAACTCAAAGGCTATATCAACCCTGTGATTATCAAAATAATCAAGTTTTAACAAGCTTCAAAGGTATGTATCCGAGTCTATAAATTTGTTGGCTATAATTTATATGTGTTTGTCTGGTTTTTTACACAGCCTCTAAAATTCTTCTTAAGTTGCAAGAACAATGCCGCCAAGAAATCAAACCACTAGACGCTCCCTGAGAGCACCAAAGCTAAAAGAACAAGAGACAGGCGGAGGTTCTTCTCCAGGAACTGCGAGGCAATTGGAGTACGTCCCTAGGCCGAAGCCTGTCATCAAGACAGCAAAAAAGTAGGTTTTCATCCAACCCCCAGACTTTGGCAATATAGAGGTAAGCATCAGGTCCAAGATGGCACTCCCACAGTGATCCGACAAGATCTTTTCAATGATTATGGTTGAGTTTTACTTGCATGAATTAATTAACCATTTTGAGAAATTATTGAAAGAATGAGGAAAGAAGAGGATTATGACATTCAAAACACATATGCATATCTGAAAATAAATATGAACAGTAAACCATAAGAACGCAGGTTGATAACGGAGTTCGGCACAATGTTTGCCTACGTCTCCGGGCCTTTTTCCTGTGGGGGAGGCTTCTTTATTTCTGCTCAAGTGCTCAAAATTACATCTCAGC
>JASDQU011313216.1:6420-17724 GCA_032191745.1 Picea mariana
AACGAATGTCACAGAAGTGCGTAGTTTTATGGGTTTAGCAGGATACTATCGACGGTTTGTTGAGGGATTTTCAAAGATAGCAAATACAATCACGGAATTGCAAAAGAAAAAAAAGAAGTTTGTTTCGACCGAGAAATATGTAGAAGCATTTTGAAGGTTGAAAGAGTTGTTGACCACAACGCTGATACTAAAGGTCCCTGACATGGATGCAAAATTCTCGGTATGCACTGACGCATCCAAGGAAGGTTTAGGTGGAGTCTTGATGCAAGACGGATGAGTGATTGCTTACATTTCGAGGAAACTGAGAAGGCATGAGGAGAACTACGCAACACATGATTTGGAGTTATTAGCCATCGTGTATGTCTTGAAGGTTTGGAGACACTACCTTGTTGGACAAAAATTTGAATTAAAGATTGATCATTGTGGGCCGCAACACATTTTCACGCAAAGCGACCTGAACGCGTGACAACGGCGTTGGTTGGAATTGCTTAGCGAGTATGGCTTCGAGATTACTTACATAAAGGGAACAGTGAACCGATTGGTTGATGCTTTGATTCAGAGACCATGCATCTTTTTGGTGTTGCCTCTTCAGATGAATCTACATGAGAAGATTCTCACTTTACAGTGTGATGATGAATGGTACAAAGAAGTCGAGAATTTTATCGGACAAAACACAATGATGGTACCACGATATGAGGGATTTTCATTTGATAGCGATGGTTTATTGAGATTTAGAGGTCGGATTTATGTACCTCCAAACGACGAGTTGAGGATGTTGATCCTCAGTGAGTCTCATAGAGCAGTTTACATGGCTCACCTAGGAGTTACGAAGATGAGGGCAGACCTTAAACCCTTATTCTTCTGGAAGGGAATGAAGGCTGACATAGTCAACTATGTGGCCAGATGTCTAGAGGGTTAGCAGGTAAAGGATGAACATAGACACCTGGCAGGATTACTTCAACCACATGCCATTCCGAAATTGAAATGGGAAGTTATTTTGATGGATTTTATTGTTGGATTGCCACTGACAGTAAGGAGACACGACTCGATTTTTGTAGTAGTAGACACTCTGACGAAGAGTGCTCACTTTATTCCTATGCATATGACATATTAGGCACCTGACATAGCGAGAGTTTTCATCAATGAGATTGTGAGGTTGCATGGCATGCCTAAGAAGATTATATCCGATCGAGGATCGGTGTTTAGTGGATGATTTTGGACGAGTTTTCAAGAGGCCTTGGGAACCCAACTCAAGTTTAGTACTGCATATCACCCAAAGACTAACGGACAGACCGAACGAACAAACCAAAACTTGGAAGACATGTTGCGCATGTATGTGATGGACCAACAAAAGAGTTGGGAGGAATTCTTGCCTCTAGTAGAGTTCACTTACAACAACAGTTACGAGAGCACCATTAAGATGGCACCTTTTGAGTTTCTTTATGGGCGACCATGTCGGATGCGCTTGAGTTGGGATCAGCTTGAGGATAGGGTCCTGGTGGGACTAGAAGCAATTCATGAAATGGAAGAGCAAATGAAAACCATAAGACAAAGGATAAAAGAAGCGCAGGATCGACAGAAGAGTTATGTCGATGCGCACCAAGTCGACCATAGTTACGAGGTCAGCGATCGAGTCTTCTTGCGGGTTAAACCACGTAAGAGTTCGATCAAGTTTGGAAAGGAAGCTAAACTCTCTCCTAGGTTCATGGGACCTTTTGAGATGATGGAGAGAAAGGGCCCCATGGCCTATCGACTAGCCTTGCCTGATTCTTTGAGGCATATGCACGATGTTTTTCATGTATCTATTTTAAGATATTATATTAGTGATCCTACACATGTGATTGACATGAGTTCCTTGTAGGTATCGGATGAGGGAGCGCTCATGGCTGAGTCGGTTGGCATATTAGATCATCGCATTCAACAGTTACGACATCGAACGATAGATCAGGTCAAGGCCCAGTGGGACAGTTATAGTCAACACTCGGCGACCTGGGAGGACGCATATGATATGTGCCAACAGTTCCCATTTTTGTTTGATATATAGACNACTTTTATGATGTTAAACCATTTATCCTTGATTATGATGCGTTATGATAGATGACATGATGTTTTTACTACCTTGATTAGACAGGTGCTATTGACTCAGTTTCATTGAGTGTGCAGGGTTTCTGACCTTGAGGATGCAGAGGCATCGGTGGAACCCCTTGGACTCCGGATTGAGTCAGGGAGTGTGCTATTTGGGTTGATTTATTTACTATGATATTTCATTTATTTGATGATATGATGTTGACATGTTCTGAAACGATTGTTGATGATGCAGGCTGACGAGAGCTTGCCAACCAGACTCACATATGGAGTAAAGGGGCCACAAACAATTTCTAGAGAGGTTGAGGGAGAGGTGTGGATAGCATCCCTGCCACATCCTACTATCACTCCCGCCGTGGCTCGAACTGTAGGTTAATGATTACCTAGTTCGAGAGGATCCATGATGTTGTGAGGGAAGACTGTGAGAGTCGCTCGCGATGATTCTAAGGGCCGTGCAGTAAGGCGAGGGGCCTTATTCCTTAGAGCCCTTAGTCTCACACTTGTTCACCTACCGGAGTGTTGACTCCAGGGGTTATAGATGTCTACCAATCAGTCAAGTTGGTGAGTGGCTTCCTTGGAGCACATGGTGCATCCTGAAGGGCACGTCGTGCAAAAGAAAGACAAGAAGCGAGTGGCACCATTGGAGCATGTGGTGCATCCTAAATGACACGTTGCACAAAAGAAATGAATGAGGCGAGTGGCACCCTTGGAGCACGTAGTGCATCCTGAAGGGCACGTCGCACTGATGATGAGGAAGAACTAAACCTAGACAGCCCTAAGACATTAACACCTTAAGAAACCCTTAAAACAACTTCGCTAACCATGTGTCGCCAGTTCAGAATCTAAGTCATAAGTCTAAAATTCTCTAGGGTAAAAATTTAGTCTAACCTTAAGAGGGGACCCTAAGAATAAAATAAACTTTTAACCGAAAATCCATTTCCGTAATAGTTGGGTCTTCATAAAATTATTGGGGTAAATGAAGAGAGGAAGGATTTAATTAAACTAAGGGATTTAAAAATTTGCAAAGATGAAATTAATTCTTAACTTGTGAAAGAACAAAAGATATTAAATAAATAATAAATGATAATATTAATTAGCGCATTTACCTTTTTGGTTTTAAAAAGGAAGGGAATAATAAAAATAGGGAAACTAAGTAATAAAGGAAACATAGTAAAGGAAAGAATGGGACATAGGGTAAAAAGCAAAGTCAACATAGTAAGGAATCTGCAATTAAGAAATTCCTAAAATGAACTAAATTTAGCAACTTCATTTTAGGGAAATTTACTAAAAGCATGTAAGGGGATATAGGAACACCTAGGATTAAATTTAGGAGCGATTCTAGGTGGGTGAGGGAAATGAGGAATTTAATAAATTAAAGAAAATAGTTACTTGAGGAAAGAGGGGGATGGACGACACTTGTGCGATGGAGAATATTCATAATATTTTATTGAAACTCAATAAAAAATGTGATTTAGGAAAGTTGGTGTGTCTCAAAAACTCTATAAAATAAAAGGAAGAGGAGGAGGAAAAGGGGATCGACTGTTAGTGTAACATTATGCTGTCGTTTTGTGACTTGACTGATCGCTTGTAAGGAGTTGGGATTTTCCCACCTTGGATTAGAGTGGTAGCTCAGCCTTGCGAGGAGAGCTGGGAATCTAGACTTACCTTATGGATTTTGTGTGGCCCCTTTGCGGCTCGGGGCGATAAGGGGGAAGCAGAGTACCCCTAGCGATTGGCTGGGAGGTGCTGGTGTAGTCTCTACGGTCGACGAGCGGGAGAGGTGCGGAGCAGTAGCGACACGGAGTGCGGGATCATCATTCGAGGCAGGTGAAGAGGCAAAGGTATGGTCGTTATTTGGTAGAATAGAAAGCACTAGGATTGATGTAGATCTATCTGTGTTATTTGAAAAGTGTACTGGCGTTACAATTTTATATAATAGTCTGCTGCTTCTACCTTTTTCCTTGACGATTCGCATAGAATAAATTTTTACAATGCTTGTAGAACCTCTTGATTTTATCCAACAATTGTTGAGTGATAATTTTTATAATTAACTGTGTAATTAACCCTTGCCGGTAAACTTGTTCCTGTCGGATTCATCCACTGATAATGGTCATTAATCTCTACGCTTGTGTTAAAATATTTCTCTGCGTTCTGTTTTATTTTTCTGCAAATCCTTGTGTTATAACTCGTTGGAGGTTACCCCATGGATTCGCTCCCTTGAACTCTGCATTTTCTTCTGCGTTTTGTTGTTCCCCTCAGCATTACAATTGCCCAAAACTTGTCTGCGATTTGGTATTTCTTGATCTCTGCATTTTTTTTTAATTATTTTGTGGATTGAATTAGTTTAGGGTTTGTAAACTGCACTTTTTTTTGTTTCTTTTAAGCACATCGGAGATGTGTTCCTTGGGTTGGCGACAGAAGCCTCAGCAATTGGATTCAGTGATCGGGATTCGATTGGAGACTGTGTAGAGTCGACTTATTGTTTTTATCTGGAGTATTTTACATTCTATGGGTGTTCTAATCTCTGTGAGGGCGAATTGTGTCTACAGGGCGCATTCATCCTCTGTGGGTCAATTCATTCCCGTGGGCATTTTTCCTTTGCTTGTGGGGGTTATTAACTAGTGCTGGTGTTATGTATATCACCGTGAGCAATTTTTTTTTTATCCCTGAGTTTTGTTGTTACTGTAATTTTTGTTGAGTGTATTGGATTTCTTCTCTTATAAAATCATTCTGGTGATTCCCATGAGGATTCCTGCATTTTGTTTTTGGGTCTGTGTTTTAGGATAACCAGTCCTACGTTGAATTTTAGGTTCTGCATCCACAGTGATGGAATGTTGTTATTACCTCTGTGCCTTATAACCTCTGTGCCTTATTAACTCTCACCTTAATTGTCTACATTTTGTCTTTAATGAATGGTGACTGGTAATGAAAGATAGCCAAGAGTCTTTTTCTTGTATAATTGTTTATTCACAGTCATCCGATTATAATTTTGAGTGGTTCAGCCTTAATTCAAGTGAAGACTAAATAAAATGACGGTTCAATGGCAGTGGAATGGAAAGAAATCTTTAACACCAGTTTTGGAGTGGTCGTAATTTAGAAATTGGCTTTTTCCCTGCAACAGCTGTAATTATATATATGAATCCTAAGCTTGACAACCATACCCCCATGCATTGTTGTTGGATAGAGTTTTAAATACACCTGTGCGTTTGTTGTTGGACAGAGTTTTAATTTCACCTATGCATTGGTTGTTTCGAAAGAATCTTAATTACACCTGTGTGCATATTTAAATACGTTTTTATTTCTCTTAATGATGGATTTCTGACAACGCTCACTTCAATGCGCTCAGGATGCAAGTTTGTTCAAATCTTTTTCTGAGCAACCTCAGTAACACTAATCTGCCGGTGAAAATTCCATATCATTGAAAGGGTGGTTGTTTTAACAAATATTAGTTTCCTGGTTGAAAATCATCACGCACTAAACCTTTAATGTGAGTGAGTGTAACGAATGTAATTTTGAATTTTTGGAATTAATGAAACACCAGTCAGGGTTATAATTGCAAGGTAATGTATGACTTTAGTTTTCCCATTGTTAGGCTATTTCAAGGGTTGCCCTTCTTCTTAACAATCGAGTATGCTTTTAGAATTTTACAAGGCGGCTAGACTTCTTTTTATATATATATATAAAAGTGGAATTCTTGATAAAAATAAATCTCGTTTACTCCTCGACTGGAATGGGAATCTTCTTGACCAGCTAGCCTCCTTTTGTTTATAAAACTTTAAGTTAGATGATTTGAGTTATTTTATTCTAGTAGAGAAATGCAAGGTTCGTCCTAGATAGCATAGAATGAATTTTTTAAATGTTATTTTACTGCATTGTTATGGCCATATGATTTAAAGTTATTATTATATTATGGTACTGATATGGAAATTTATAGTAAGGGATAACATGAATGGGATAGGATTGTGCGACTGTACTACCACTATATTATATGGTCTTGCAATGTGTAAAGGTAGAATGTCATGGCATAATAGAATAAGAATATAATGTTAGTGTTAGTGACATGATTTTTAATTTCATTGTTAATTCAAATGCAAAGCCTTGGGATTTTAAGGATAAGGGACATTGTTATTCAGTGTAATGCTATTGAAATTTTACTGTTATTGATGACACATAAGATGTAAGGTCCTTGAACCAAGTACCTTGAATTACTAAAGATTTTGTAATTGGGGGATTTTTAATTACTTAAATTTACATTCTTATATGGTTGGACTGGGTATCTCGTCTACCAATGGAGTTCAAATGGAGTATTGGGCTAGTATTAAATGTCTTTTGAGTCGTAGGAAATACCTTGTCTAAACATTGATTGGTCGTTGTCGGAGTCCTTTGGAGTTGCACATCCATAGAGTTAGTGGTTGTCTTTAGTTGTTGTGGTACTTGGATGAGATCATTCTATTGGTTGGTCTGCTTATGTCGGGTGGGATGTAGATACCTCCCTATAGCCTTAGTATATAAGTCTGTATGTGTGATTATTTTCTGTGTAAGAATCCAGTGCTGTATCAAGAGTCTCGTGCCCTTTAAAGGTAGGGTTTCCACTCTTGCGACACACCTGACGAAGATTACTAGTTTCTTCCTGAGCAGTCGGCCAGGAGCCTATCTGACCTTCTCTCTCTCCGGAGTAGAGAACTAAGATTAAACGCCCTGCTTTCTTATGCAGAAATAGTAAAATCTACTACTATGGATTCTTCCTTTTGTGTTTGTACCGTGCATAACCCTGTATGTCATTAAACGTTTGTGGTTACGTATTGTGAGCCTTATGTATATGGTTGTTAATGCTTGCATTTACTTGTTGTGGTCTTTCTGTATTCTTGTTGTGGTCCTCGTGGTTGCGTCTTGTTAGTCGTCGGGTGGCGACGTAGAGTAAAGTGTGTCTGGTTCCTTTCTCAGACGTGCACACACCTTATACAAAAAAAAAAAAAATATGCACATGTTAAAGAGTTGTGGTCGTAACGAGGAGGTTCTTTACATCCATAATGATCATGTGCCACATTCCTCCACTAGTGATCACCCTCCAAAGAGTGTGTGCCACCAATGCTTTGTTGAAATAAAAAATATTTAAGAAACCCCACCCACCAAATTCTTTAGGCAATGCCAACTTTTCCCAATTGCATAGATGGATAGTACCAGAATCTTGATTCTTCTTCCATAAAAAAATGTACATTAACTTTCTAATAGAGCTTAAAGCCAAACTAGGAATAAGAGGAAGGGACATCCAATAAATGAAATGATCTACCTCCCAGGGAAAGCCAATGAAAGCACCAGTTACTAATTTTCTTTTCTATTTTCTTAAGGAGCCAACACCAATCACAAGCCCAATACATACTAGTTTTGAGGAAGAAACCTAGGTACTTAAACCCTGTCTCTAATTCCTCAAAATTGAAAAGAAAATGTGCTTTGAAAGGTCTCATATCATCTTCCAACAAGCCTTCCTAAAGTACTATAGATTTAGATATATTAATCAACAATCCATAATTTGAACATAAATTTTTAAGAACCTTGTCGATCTCCATCCATTCCTCTGTGCTAGGCTTCAACAGAATCACAACGTCATAAAAAAAAAGAACATGTAGAATTTTAATAGCTCGAGAAACTTTCACCCCTGTAAGCCTTCCGTTGAACTTCTTCTCATTTAATAATATACTTAAACCCTCCATGACAAGGATGACCAATAACGGCAAGAGAGGAAATCCCTATCTGAGGCCCCGCTCTCTTTCAAAGAAAGTTGTAGGTTCCCCATTTATCAGTACTAAATAGGAGGTAGAAATTACACAACTCATAATCCACTCTCTCAAATCCAGTCCCAACCCAATCTGAATAAGTATGATCCTCATCCCAACTAATGCAATCATAATATTTTTTAACGTCAATATCTAATACTAAAGATTTAGTTTTTTTCTTTTTTAAACTATGGAGACATTTGTGCACAGTACCAATGGCATAATGTATTCTTCTACCTTGAAGAAAACCCAACTATTCTTCATAAATTGATCTAGACAACATTGGTTTGATATGATTTGCTAAAACTTTGGAAATGATTTTGTATCATAAATTACAAATTGAAATAGGCCTAAAGTCATCGAAACATTGAGGTTTATTAACTTTTGGTATTAATGCAATAAAAGTAGCTTTTAAACCTCCCACTATTTTTCCTCTAGTTCTTGCTTCTTCGTCCATCTCCAAAAGATCCCGCCCCCCTCCCCAACTATTTCAAAGAAATGAACTCTACTGACCATCCATCAGGCCGTGGGCTCTTGTCCATTTTTAGTTTCTTTAAAATTTCTTCTATCTCCTCCAATTTAAGCCAAATATCCCTACTACGCTCCCTCCAGTATTCCTCCTTTTCCTGAAGAATATTATTTCTTGCAGTTTCCAATTCCTTCACTAAATATTCTTGGGCCATACATCCACTTCTAATTGAGTTTTTATGGATACACTCTGTAATTTAATCTTATAGATTCTTTAAGTGTGCTTTTGTTCTTAATTTCCTCTCCTTCAACCAAATATTATTTTGTATCTTGAGGTCCTTAAGTTTCAAAATAAGTCTATTTTGTTTTCCACTTTCTCCCAAGTACTTCGGATCATTCCAAATCTGTTTAACCAAATTCTCAAAACTTAAATCATGGGTCCAAAAAGGATTCATCTTAAAAGGATAGAAAAGGTGAGTAGTAGGAAGATCCAATTGAAGTAAAATGGGAGCATAGTATGAGATGTAAGGGTATTCCACCCAAGACTGATAAATATTAGCCAAAGCTACAAAATCCTCAGAAATTAAATACCTGTGTAACCTCTTTGCAATAAGTTTTGTGCCAGCCGATTGTTTCTCCAAGTTGGGACAAGCTTCCTCGGAACAATATCAATAAGACCAAGGCACAGGAAGAAATTCTTGAAGAAACCTGCCAAGAAACCCAGAGTTCTAACACCTCCCCAAATCTCACCAGAATAGAGGGTCAAATTTAAATCAACCACTAGAATCAAATTGTTGTGTGATAACAAGCTCGATCTTCCCAGCCACTCCCAGAAAACTTTATGCTCCACACAAGGTCCATAAGTGTTCATAATATAAACCTGTCTCCTAGCGGCAATATAAAATCCTGTCAAGAAGATGCTAGTGCAAGTTAGAGAGGGAATCAAATAAAAAAAGTTGGGGTCCCATTACCCCATTAAACTACCTGAACTCCCATTAGAATTTACTGCACAACATAGCCAATTTGGTTGAATTTTAAAAATGAAGTCACAAGCCTTTTCTGCAAGTACCATAGTCTCTTGAAATAGAACAATCTCAGGTCTAGTTTTGTCTAGTACCCTACACACCGAGGCTAGTTTTAGGGCACCCCCAATCCATCTTATATTAAGTGAAAGTAACGAAATTAGTTAGCTCGAGCAAGGGATTTACATTCTCTAAGTGCCCCACAGTCGATAGGGTTAGTAGGACCAATATTCAAAGTATCCTTAATTTCTTTCTTCCTGGAACTTCGGGTTTTTATGGGAGAGGTTTCAAAACACAGTACTCGAGACCAAAAAAAGTATTTCTCCTTTGTGAACTAGAAAATTGTAAATCCATTCCCCGAAAAATAGGTAACAGATTGATGGAAGAATGATCCTTCAAAAAAGGAATAAATGAGTCTAAAACCGCTTGAAGGGAGAGATTTGAATCGTCTGGTTCATGATAACTGGGGATGTTGGGGGAACAAACATTTAAAATTGGAGGAGAAACCTGACTTGGTTAAGTTAACACTGAATTCACAAGGGACAAAGGACAAAAACTGTTAGGTAAAGTTAGTGAATTGGAAAGGTTCCCCAACAGTAGAAACGGTGGGACCAAAGCAATATTATTCAAAATACTGGAAAGTAAAGTAGAAACAAGGGGAATAACATGCTTCGTAAGGTCACTCACCGCACCTCAGTAAAAGGACAAGAGAATGATATACACTGAGAAAACCACTTCGAGGAGCTTAAGGTTTCTTTTTCCAAAGTCGAGACAGTAGAAAAAAAATAAGGACAGTGATGTTTGAGCTTACCGAAGACTGTTGAGTCCAGTTCCAGTTCTTCCAAGTCAAGTGAGCAATTTCCCAGACCACCACTATAGTAACCCATATTAATGGAAAGATCAATATAATAATTTATAGAAATATCATCCTCTTATTCATATTTCTCCTCATACAAACCTTTACAATCCCTACAAAGATATTCGGTACTATGACATAGGCTACACCGAAAGGGTATGCCTAAGTAATCAATTCGCTGCAAAAGATTCCTCCCTCGCCACTTAATCTCAAGAGTTTCAGGAATACCATGACTTATATCCATTTCAACTAAAATTATACAAACTTTCTGCATAGGCGAAGTTAACATACCTCTATCAACCAAAATAAAGATTCCAAGAGCATCACCGATATCCTTCAGTGCCCCTTCATTCCACATGTGTACAGGAAATCCTGAAAGAAGAATATAGAAACGTCAATACGTGAAGTATTCAGTCTCCAGATTGAAAGACACCCTCCATTTTTTTAGCATAAAGCTACTATTGTCATTCAACCACCTCTGTGCTAAAATATTTTCAACATCATCCAGAGAACGACAGATAAATCCCCACCAACCTTTGGAGAGTTGCATGAGCTCCGTAGCATATCCTAACATAGTCGACTAGACTCTATCCGACCAGACTGGGAACTTTTCTTAGCATAAATTCCCATAGGCGAACCTCCCTACTAAATCACAAAGAGCTAACCAAAAATTATCCTCAAGGCCAATGTCAAAGTGGAGAACCATTTTTCTATTTACCTTGTTTGAATTCCACTGCTTCCTTTGTTTGCGAAAGACGGATAGGTGTTTTGTTTTTCCAAGTGAAACTAGAGGAGCACTCCCAAAGTTCCACTGCTTTACTCCACAACCCGTTCTGGGAATAACTTTCTACGAGAAAGTTTCAACCAGACTAGGGAGTGTAGCCTTAGTATAATCTGGTAGAAGGTTAATATTACCTAAACCTCCAATTGGCTAGTCACCAGAGTTCTGCAAAAAATTTCTATGCTTCGAAAGTTCCACAGTAGTTGGGTAATCTGATAATAATCTAGCCTCCTTCTAGAAGTTATCATCCTCCTCATTAAGGAGATTATTAATATTCTTAATAAGTATCGATTTACTACCAGTAGTCATTAAACCGCC
>JASDQU011313216.1:24882-36674 GCA_032191745.1 Picea mariana
GGGGGATAAGGGGGGAGAATATTACCTATTGCATTTTTTGGGAGATATCGGTGAAGTCTCATCGATCGATAAGTAGAAGTTGCACAGAGAACGTGGGACAATGACTATGAGCGAGTGACTTGGGATACGATATGTTTTCTTTTTATCCTCATGGTAGATTATTATTTACCTTACACTTTCATTTATATACTTTTATTTGGGTAAATAAAATGTTTGAATTAGCATATTAATTGATAACTTAATTTCCCCATAGCCTTAATCTCACTGCTTGACTTGATTCCCTTTGCATTCGATCCTTGAAGCTGTGACTATCTGGTTGGTTTTATTGATTTCTGATGAGTTTTATGTTTTTACTTATCCCTCGTTCCTAGACTATCAATCCACACCTGAGATTTTGACCAGGAGATGGATCAACGATCGTCACTTCAATTTTAATAGACCTATAGATCTTAACGCCCTGCTTTTTTGTCCATGGATGATGAGCGAAGGATGTGTTGCCCAGTTGTCTACCCTTGTTGATTGTTCCTAGTTGATGGATTTCCTTGTGCTTTTTCGAGTGAGCACTTCTGTGACTTTTATCCTTTCCTTCCGCATTATGCTTATTTCCCTCTGCATTTAATGAATTTTCCTCTGCATTTTTAATAAATTGTGCTCTGCGTTTTTAATGTATTGTCCTTTGAGTTTTTATGATAGGACCTCTGTTTTTTTGAAATGGCCTCTATGATCTCATAGATATAAATTACTCTGAATTTAAATAAATCACGATTATCTGGCTACCTAGCAACTAAATAATGTAGCATGTTAAGTGGTGGCATTTTTTATTTCTTTTACGGGGGCTTTCACCTAGATACCACACCATAAATATCATAACTTTATGTAGAGTTCCATACACATTTTTTATAGTGAATTTCTCAGCCCTGATATCCTTTTTAAATGCCTTGTGACATTGATGCCCTTTCATGTCAGTCCCCTACCCCTGACAGTTTATTTCTCCTTGATTAAAATGCATTATATTCTGGTCATATTTTGTTTAGATTCCCAGGTGACCTGTCAAGCTACACGCATTTTGTTTTTGACAGGCAATGTATAATTGATTGAAATGCATTATATTTTTGGTCAAATTTTGTTTTGACTTCCAAGTGACTTGTC
Organism: Picea mariana; assembly: GCA_032191745.1. NCBI lineage: Eukaryota > Viridiplantae > Streptophyta > Pinopsida > Pinales > Pinaceae > Picea > Picea mariana. Next base: position 26,032 of record JASDQU011313216.1, read on the forward strand.
AAGTTACACGCATTCCGGTTTTGATAACAAATGTATAAATGATTAGAACAAATTATATTTCTGGTCAAATTTTGTTTAGATTGGCAGGTGACCTGTCAAGCTACATGCATTATGTTTTTGATAGCTAATGTATAATTGATTAAAACACATTATATTTATCGTTATATTTTATTAGATTGCTAGGTGACATGTCAATCTAAACGAAATCTGATTTTAATTTGACAGCCAATGTATAACCTTGATTAAAACGCATTATATTCTAGTCGTTTTTTTTTATTAGATTTCCAAGTGACTTGTCAATCTACACGAAATCCGATTTTAAATTGGTAGCCAATGTATAACCTTGATTAAAACACATTATATATTCTGGTCATTTTTTTTATTTAGATTGTCAGATGACTTGTCAAGCTACACACATTCCATTTTTTTTAATTGACAACTCATGTATAAATTAGACAATATTTTTACAGCAATGGTAGTTTATATTTACTTTATACTATAATTTATTATTATTTTTGTAGATGACCTCTTCATTTGAATAATAGACGGCCTTTAAATTTAATGTGACCAGACTTGTCCATTGGTTTTAACATTGATTAAACTAGACTTGTAAAATTAGATTGAAATTGTAGTTTATAGTTTAAGTATTGATTAAAAATTGATTTGACAAATTAGATTGTAATTATTGACAAATTGTAATTTTAGACTTGCTAAATTTGATTGTAAATTAATGACTAATTTATAATCTAGACTTGCTAATTAGATTAGAATTAATGTTAAATATATGGTAATTATTGACTAGTTTAGACTTGATGAATGAATGGATTGTTCGTGAAGTCATGTCTTAGCTTCTGCTTTCTTCAAACAACATCATCTTGCATCTTGTTGATCTGTTGTTTGGAGTGTGGGTGTACTCCTCTCATCAATAAGTTGACTCCTAGCAAGTTGGGTTCATCTAGAGTCTTTGGTCATGGGATAACTTGGCTGGGGTCTGTACTACCCATTGTGGGTGTTGTTTTCTGTAGTTGTTTAGAGTTTGGTTTGTAACACTTTCATGCACTTGGTTGTGCACCGTCGAGGTCCTATTTAACTATTGGTCGAGGGCATTGTGTCGAGATGGGGATGTTTTCTCTTATCTTGTAGGAGAGGTCACGCTCTGTCGAGAGGGTATTTGTTTCTCCTTGTTGATTTACACTTGTTTCTCCCAGCTTCTCTTATGCCATTGCGTGGAATCTTAATTGTCTGTGGCTTATTTGGTCAGGGTGGCACTTGCCATTAGATATCTTATTTATCTATAATCGTTGTTGTCGTTTGGTTTAAACAAAAAAAAAAAAAAGGATTGCACCTTTTGCTTCGCTTGTAGTAGTAACGAAGCAATCGTTGCACATGGTATCAGAGATGGTTCAATCTGTGACTTGGGAACACTTTAGATTTCGTTGTTATGATATTTTATTATAAGGTTTCTTATTAAGTTGACTTTTATTCTTATAGGTAACCATGGTTAGAGGACGTCATGGAGGTAGATGATGAGGTGTTAGGGGAGGAGGCACGATGCCTACAGTAGCATCCACTCCTGAGGGGTCTAACCCCCAGGGAGATGAGAAGGTTGTCGGGTAGGAGAAGATAGCGGTGGGTGATGTGGTTGGGCTGATGAGGTATTTCTAGTGGATGTATGAGGCATTGATCATCTGTTTGGATAGAGTTGAGGCCAGGGCACTGACACCCCATGAGGGTCCACTGTGCGTTCCAGTTGGTACTGGTAGCATTCACCGCGAACTCAAGAAGGTCAAATTTCTTGAGTTCTTTGGTGCCTTAGACGAGTTCGACACCTTACGATAGGGCGGTTGTAGGGTGCCCGAGTATGAGACTCATTTTATGAGGTTTCTTCTATATGCTCTGCATCTTAATACTGATATACTTAAGGTCAACAAGTTTGTGTTCGATCTTGATGGAAGCATACTTACAAAGGTTATGATTTTTATGCCTCAAACCTTGCATGATGTCGTCTAGAAGGCCCTCATAACAGAGGAGGAGCTTATATGTGGGGGTCACAGCAGGACTCCAGCGAGACCGACAGGCAAGGTGTCATCTAGTGCATGGAGGCACTAGACACCAGCCCGACATACGCCTAGATATCATGGATTCCAGAGAGGATCGACTTTCACTACACTTCGGTGACCAACACCTCAGTAGCGGACACCTTATCGAGAACCACAGCATCAACATTATCATCAACCATAGTAGTAGAAATTTAGGTTTGTTAAACATAACAAACCAGGATTTCAGGTCGGTGGGCCATCATCTTCTACTTCAGGTACCAGGAGTACTGCATCAAAGAAGGGGTGTTGGACATGTGGGGATCCACACTACTAGCGCGAATACCCAGAGGAGAGGACTAGAGTATTTGGATCATCCAGACCCACTACCATGGGAGATTTGGGCAAGGCCCATCAGATTCATGTAGTGGTGAATAACCACCAGGCAGAGCACCAATCGACTATGCTTGATACATCAGGTACCATCATTGACGAGACCATTTGTATTTTGATAGATCCTGGTGCGACCGAGAGTTTCCTTTTTGATACAACGCTAAAAAGGATTAAAGTAAAGGCAATCAAAAAGGATGATTTTAGCTTCATAGAGATGCCTTCAGGAGCAAAACCAAAGGTTGGAGGAAAGGTTACGAGTTGTACCCTTAACTTGGGAGAGTTTGTCACCAAGGCCACCCTCTACATCACGATATTAAGATCTTATGACGTTGTGATGCAGGAGCATCGCCAACTCATCAAGCGAGCCAACACATCAAGCGAAGATCGGCTGGATAAACAAACCCAAAATTTTGAAAATACTTTGGGATTGTAACGCAAGTCTTTTAATGAAGCCATTTATGAAGGTGCATTTGTATATTGTATTGGACCTTGAGCCTTTAAGCTCTCTTCCTTTGGTAGATAGGAGGCATTTAATCTAGTTAATGTTGGTAGATAGGATTTTAAGGCTAGATTTGATAGTTTAGAGTTCAAGAAGGAAAATGGATATAGACACCCTCATTGTGCATTATAATATTATCAACCCAGGAGAAGTGAAGGGAAAGCAGAGAATTTTGTATGAAGAACACCCATGTATAGGCACTTGAATTAATAGAATGAAGCTTTGATTCAAGCACATGGTTTGTGTTGTTTTCTCTGTGTATTGATGTTATGCTCATGAATGTTTTCTTTATTGTTATGCATTTTCTTTGTATATGCTGTGCATGTGATTTCATATTCAACTGAAGTCTGAAAGGGAGAGAGAATGAGGTTCAATTTTTTCTCTATCTGAGCCAGGAGATTCCTGCNAGTAAAGGAAATAAAAAAGGATGATTTTAGCTTCATAGAGATGCCTTCAGGAGCCAAACCAAAGGTTGGAGGAAAGGTTACGAGTTGTACCCTTAACTTGGGAGAGTTTGTCACCAAGGCCACCCTCTACATCACGATATTTAGATCTTATGACGTTGTGATGCAGGAGCATCGCCAACTCATCAAGCGAGCCAACACATCAAGCGGAGATCGGCTGGATAAACAAACCCAAACTTTTGAAAATACTTTGGGATTGTAACGCAAGTATTTTAATGAAGCCATTTATGAAGGTGCATTTGTATATTGTATTGGACCTTGAGCCTTTAAGCTCTCTTCCTTTGGTAGATAGGAGGCATTTAATCTAGTTAATGTTGGTAGATAGGATTTTAAGGCTAGATTTGATAGTTTAGAGTTTGAGAAGGAAAATGGATATAGACACCCTCATTGTGCATTGTAATATTATCAACCCAGGAGAAGTGAAGGGCAAGCAGAGAATTTTGTATGAAGAAAACCCATGTATAGGCACTTGAATTAATAGAATGAAGCTTTGATTCAAGAACATGGTTTGTGTTGTTTTCTCTGTGTATTGATGTTATGCTCATGAATGTTTTCTTTCTTGTTATGAATTTTCTTTGTATATGCTGTGCATGTGATTTCATATTCAACTGAAGTCTGAAAGGGAGAGAGAATGAGGTTCAAATTTTTCTCTATCTGAGCCAGGAGATTCCTGCAAAGTGTGCAGTTGAATACATTCACAAGGAGTGCGTTGATGAAGGCTCAGTAGCTTAACTTTTGTTCTCATTCACCCAGAGGTGGATTTGGGTTGTTGAAGCCATGCAAGGAGTGTGTAGGCTGAATAAGAAGTCTCGGTTGTGAATTTAAGAAAAGGGAATCAAAGACTGTTGTTGTAGGAGTTGCGCAGAGTCAAAGGGATTCAACACTTGAGAGTTGTTGAACGATTGCTGCGAGGAGCACGTGCAAGTCCCTCTGAAAGATTCAGAGTGGGAAAGCTCAAGAGGTATAGAACCTTCGTGATATTGTTGAAGAAGAGTACTGGGAGTTTGTGCTATGAAAGGCTTCAGGCCAGAGTTGCTAGTGCGTGCACATAGATCTCTCTTTCCTAAGAGACTGTTGAAGTTGTGGAAAAGCTCAGGAGGAATAGACCTTTGAACTCACTGAAGGATAAGTGCAGGGAAGTTGTCATGGGAAGTCGGAGGAAAGCGTTGTAGGTTGGCGAGCGAGAAAACAAGTCTTGTGGAGAGACACTGCTTTATTTTGCAAAATCCTCAAGGAGAGAACGGACAGACGAAGTCTTTGGAAGAGATTTCACGAAGTTCCAAGAGTCGTTGGATCTTCTAGGGGTCCAAGGTAGCTACAGCGCAGGTGTGGACAGGATTCAAAGCTCAGGAGGGGAAACACCATTGATCCAAGTCTGTTAGGACAGGTAGAGGAGATCTAAGGATCTCGCACACTGGGGAGCTCGCAGGGTGAGAGCCCAAGTATTGGGTATTCAAATTCACGAGGATGCGAGGCGCGAGGACAAAGTACTAGCCATTGGATCCAGAGCGTGGGAGGACCATTGGATCCACACGTGGGCTCATGAATAGGAGCCTCATGAGAAAAGGCTTGAGAACTTGACCTCGCGGGTAGCCAATTCACGAAAGAGTGAGGTCGCAATAGCGCAAAAGTCCTGAGGGAAGTGATGGGTGTGGACGGGTCAAGTCACACGTGCACATTGGAATTTCAGTACCTTGGATATCAGAGGTTGGAGAACCAAAAGTTTGGTATCGTGAGTAGAAAGGTCCCGAGTAGAGAAATCTCTCAGGGAAAAGTCAGTGAGTTGACTGACCATCAGGTCTCGGGAATCCGAGGGTGTAGTGATCGACTGTTGGACTTGTGAAGTCGCAAGTTCCGATCCTCTGAGCAGTTAAGGAAGGGGATCGCGTGATGAAGAGAATATGTAGGTAGAAATATTCCCGATAGGGAACTAGGAGAACCTTTCTGTTCTTCAGGCCGAGAAGAGAGGAAGGTCATGCGTGAGCAGACGCACCCGTGAGGGTGGTGCACGTTTGCGTCAGAGAGGTATCAGAGCGAGAAAATTTCTCTGTTTTTTGTAGTAGAGGAGAAAAGAAGAATTCACCATGCTGCCGAGGAGAGAAAGACAATCATCTGATCTAGAGGATAGAGGAAACCAGAGAGGAAGAGGGAGACAAGCACAGGTGCCAGAGATGGAAAGGAAATTACGTGATCTCCAATCGAGATTAGAAGATATGGAAGTAACGCAGAGATGCACAGCCAGTGCTGGATATCTAAGTGACTCCGAAGGTGAAGTTGAAGCTAAACAACAGGGAGAAGTTGCAGCCGAAGATGCAGCCAACGAGCGGTTAATTAAGGCTATCGCCTAGATGAGTTCGAAGAAAAAAATGGACATTCCAACTTATGAAGGAAATACGGATGCAGAAGAGATTTTGGATTGGATTAGATCTCTTGAAACCTACTTTGATTATGAGGATATCGAAGAGGATAAGAAGGTCAGGCATGCTGTTACAAAATTGAAGGGACATGCAGCATTATGGTGGGACGAGCTTCATGCAGATAGACGTTCCAACGGTAAGCAAAAGATTAAAAGCTGGGATAGAATGATTGTGAAGATGAAGACAAAGTTCATCCCAAGGGATTATCAAATCACACTATTCATGAGGATGTAGAACCTGAGACAGAAACTAATGACGGTGAAAGAATACACTAAGGAATTCTATCGACTGAACATCAAAGAAGGTCATCGGGAGAGCGATGATGGGAAGGTGGATAGATATCTGAATGGTCTGAGATATGACATTCAGGATGAATTAAGCATGGTTACTATCAAGACTGTGGAGGATGCTTATCAGATGGCTCTGAAAGCAGAAGAGAATCTGAGCTGTAAGCAAGGTCAGCGAGAGCGAGGTAGAAGTCAGTCCAGAGGAAAAGTAGTTGCCCAGGAGAAATACCAGAAACCCAAAGAGGAATGGAAGAAACCTCAGAGTAAAGTTGAAAGAGGTGGAACCTCATAGCGAGGATAGCCATACATTGAACAACGAGGGCAACATATAGAGCAGAAGGGAGATTATGCTGACGCAAATACTTTTCCTTGTAGCAGAGGTAGAGGAAGAGGCTGAGGTGGAGTTATCACATGCTTCACATGTGGAAAGAATGGGCACAGGTCATTTGAATGTCCAGAGAAGAAGAAGGATAGTGGAGAAGCTCACATCATCGAGGCACAGAAGCGAAATGATGAGACCAAAGGCGCAGAAGGTGGAAGGTCACTGATGATGAGAAAAGTTCTCTTAACACCTGGGAAGAAGGTGGAGGACTCATCTTAGAGGACCAGACTGTTCAGGACAGCTTGCAAAACCAAGGAATGGGTATGCAAGGTTATTGTTGACAGTGGTAGCACCGATAATCTTGTTTCAACTGAGATGGTGGAAAAGCTGGAGCTGGAGACAACTGATCACCCGAGTCCATACAAGGTTTCATGGCTACAAAAGGGACATCAGGTGAGTGTCACTAAACAGTGTTTAGTTGAATTCAATATAGGAGGGTATAATGATAAAGTACTTTGTGATGTCATTCCCATGGATGTATGTCATCTATTGCTGGGTAGACCATGGAAATATGACATAAACGTGGTTCATGATGGGAGAATGAACACATATACTTTGGAGAAGGATGCGAGGACACATAGGTTTCTTTCGATAAAATATAAGGAGGTGAAGTCGGAGGTAAGTAACACAATACTTCTCATGGGTGGGAAGGAACTTCTTACAAAGATAGAGAAGAAAGAAGATCCACAATTCTTTGTGGTCAGAAAGCTGAGGATTGTTCTGACTAGCACAAGAGTGGATGACTTACCAGATGAGATTCAGGAATTGCTAGGAGATTTCACTGACATCATAGTGGATGAACTACCTCATTCATTTCCACCAATGAGGAGTGTGAGCCATCACATTGATCTCATACCAGGAGCTAGTTTGCCAAAAAAAGCTGCTTATAGATTAACACCATAGGAAAATGAGGAAGTTAAGAGGCAAGTCCAGGAGTTGTTGGACAAGGGATTAGTCAGAGAAATTTTTAGTCCGTGTGATGTTCCAACAGTGCTCAGTCCGAAGAAGGATGGAGGCTGGAGGATGTGTACCGACTCGAGAGCGATCAAAAAAATAACCATCAGGTACAGGTTTCCACTGCTTTKMRAATMKATGMTYTGAWRRAAAATTTGCCCTGMKCAGGGCAAATTTTYYWTCAAAGATCAKMTWTKMWMAGCAGTGGAAACCTGTACCTGATGGTTATTTTTTTGATCGCTCTCGAGTCGGTACACATCCTCCAGCCTCCATCCTTCTTCGGACTGAGCACTGTTGGAACATCACACGGACTAAAAATTTCTCTGACTAATCCCTTGTCCAACAACTCCTGGACTTGCCTCTTAACTTCCTCATTTTCCTATGGTGTTAATCTATAAGCAGCTTTGTTTGGCAAAATAGCTCCTGGTATGAGATCAATGTGATGGCTCACACTCCTCATTGGTGGAAATGAATGAGGTAGTTCATCCACTATGATGTCAGTGAAATCTCCCAGCAATTCCTGAATCTCATTTGGTAAGTCATCCACTCTTGTGCTAGTCAGAACAATCCTCAGCTTTCTGACCACAAAGAATTGTGGATCTTCTTTCTTCTCTATCTTTGTAAGAAGTTCCTTCCCACCCATGAGAATTATTGTGTTACTTACCTTCGACTTCACCTCCTTATCTTTTATCGAAAGAAACCTATGTGTCCTCGCATCCTTCTCCAAAGTATATGTGTTCATTCTCCCATCATGAACCACGTTTATGTCATATTTCCATGGTCTACCTAGCAATAGATGACATACATCCATGGGAATGACATCACAAAGTACTTTATCATTATACCCTCCTATATTGAATTCAACTAAACACTGTTTAGTGACACTCACCTGATGTCCCTTTTGTAGCCATGAAACCTTGTATGGACTCGGGTGATCAGTTGTCTCCAGCTCCAGCTTTTCGACCATCTCAGTTGAAACAAGATTATCGGTGCTACCACTGTCAACAATAACCTTGCATACCCAGTCCTTGGTTTTGCAAGCTATCCTGAACAGTCTGGTCCTCTAAGATGAGTCCTCCACCTTCTTCCCAGGTGTTAAGAGAACTTTTCTCATCATCAGTGACCTTCCACCTTCTGCGCCTTTGGTCTCATCATTTCGCTTCTGTGCCTCGATGATGTGAGCTTCTCCACTATCCTTCTTCTTCTCTGGAAATTCAAATGACCTGTGCCCATTCTTTCCACATGTGAAGCATGTGATAACTCCACCTCAGCCTCTTCCTCTACCTCTGCTACAAGGAAAAGTATTTGCGTCAGCATAATCTCCCTTCTGCTCTGTATGTTGCCCTCATTGTTCAATGTATGGCTATCCTCGCTGTGAGGTTCCACCTCTTTCAACTTTACCCTAAGGTTTCTTCCATTCCTCTTTGGGTTTCTGGTATTTCTTCTGGGCAACTACTTTTCCTCTGGACTGACTTCTACCTTGCTCTCGCTGACCTTGCTTACAGCTCAACTTCTCTTATTCTTTCAGAGCCATCTGATAAGCATCCTCCATAGTCCTGATAGTAACCATGCTTAATTAATCCTGAATGTCATATCTCAGACCATTCAGATATCTATCCACCTTCCCATCATCGCTCTCCCGATGACCTTCTTTGATGTTCATTCGATAGAATTCCTTAGTGTATTCTTTCACCGTCATCAGTTTTTGTCTCAGGTTCTACATCCTCATGAATAGTGTGATTTGATAATCCCTTGGGATGAACTTTGTATTCATCTTCACAATCATTCTATCCCATCTTTTAATCTTTTGCTTACCGTTGGAACGTCTATCTGCTTGAAGCTCGTCCCACCATAATGCTGCATGTCCCTTCAATTTTGTAACAGCATGCCTGACCTTCTTATCCTCTTCGATATCCTCATAATCAAAGTAGGTTTCAAGAGATCTAATCCAATCCAAAAGCTCTTCTGCATCTGTATTTCCTTCATAAGTTGGAATGTCCATCTTTGTCTTCGAACTCATCTAGGCGATAGCCTTAATTAACCGCTCATTGGTTGCATCTTCAGCTGCAACTTCTCCCTGTTGTTTAGCTTCAACTTCACCTTCGGAGTCACTTAGATATCCAGCACTGGCTGTGCATCTCTGCGCTACTTCCATATCTTCTAATCTCGATCGGAGATCACGTAATTTCCTTTCCATCTCTGGCACCTGTGCTTGTCTCCCTCTTCCTCTCTGGTTTCCTCTATCCTCTAGATCGGATGATTGTATTTCTCTCCTCGGCGACATGGTGAATTCTTCTTTTCTCCTCTACTACAAAAAACAGAGAAATTTTCTCTCTCTGATACCTCTCTGATGCAAACGCGCACCACCCTCACGGGTGCGTCTGCTCACACAGGACCTTCCTCTCTTCTCGGCCTGAAGAACACAAAGGTTATCCTAGTTCCCTATCGGGAATATTTCTACCTACATATTCTCTTCATCACGCGATCCCCTTCCTTAACTACTCAGAGGATCGGAACTTGCGACTTCGCAAGTCCAACAGTCGACCACTACACCCTCGGATTCCCGAGACCTGATGGTCAGTCAACTCACTGACTTTTCCCTGAGAGATTTCGCTACTCGGGACCTTTCTACTCATGATACCAAAATTTTGGTTCTCCAAACTCTGATATCCGAGGTACTGAAATTCCGATGTGCACGTGTGACTTGACCCGTCCACACCCATCACTTCCCTCAAGACTTTTGCGCTATTGCGACCTCACTCTTTCGTGAATTCGCTACCCGCGAGGTCAAGTTCTCAAGCCTTTTCTCATGAGGCTCCTATGCATGAGCCCATGTGTGGATCCAATGGTCCTTCCACGCTGTGGATCCAATGGCTAGTACTTTCTCCTCGCGCCTCGTATCCTCATGAATTTGAATACCCAATACTTGGGATCTCACCCTACGAGCTCCCCAGTTTGCGAGATCCTTAGATCTCCTCTACCTGTCCTAACAGACTTGGATCAACGGTGTTTCCCCTCCTGAGCTTTGAATCATGTCCACACCTGCGCTGTAGCTACCTTGGACCCCTAGAAGATCCAACGGCTCTTGGAACTTCGTGAAATCTCTTCCAAAGACTTCGTCTGTCCGTTCTCTCCTTGAGGATTCTGCGAAATAAAGCAGTGTCTCTCCACGAGACTTGTTTTCTCGCTCACCAACCTACAACACTTTCCT
>JASDQU011313217.1:0-24690 GCA_032191745.1 Picea mariana
CACATTTCGATAGAAACGCACATGTGTGTTTCTGTCTAAGGAGCACCGATAAAGTTAGATTTTGATTTTTTTAATTTAAAAAATATGGTGCATAAAAAAAATATCGCCGATGTTTTATCATCTAAACAACACACAAAATGCTGGCACATAATTTTTTTAATTTTTCTTCTCATCGATGTGTAATTTTTCTATTTTTTTTTTTATGAATGTTTAATTTTTTGCTATGTTTTTGTTTTCTATTGTAGTCGTTGTGATGTCTTTTATATATATCGCATTGTTGTAATTCAAAATATTAAAAAAAATAAATTAAATTGTTCGGTGCATTTTGTTGTATGGAACACACCAATGTGTTTTATGTAATAAATGCACCGATGCTTTGTATATAAAAAGCGCATTGGTTACAACGTTTTTTTTTTGTTTTTTTTTTTTTCGCTAAAAATTATGTGATTTATTTATAAAATATATTTAATAATTTATGTATTGAATGATACAGGTTGTATATTGATAAAAATATGAGTGAGAAGAGTTCAAATAAAAAAAATTATGGTCGTCACAATGATGACACATTCGGAAAAATAAAAAAGACAGGTTCTCTGTAAATTCTATACAAAATTAACATGATTGAACTATATGTAAGTTTAACTAATATGTATCGGTTAGTGTGTGTGATGCAGGGCCACAAAACGAGGAAGGTCGATAAGATTATTTATGATCTAAGTGCAGAAGAGCGTAAAAGTTTGATGGAAAAGTTGCAGATGGATGAATCAGGGGAATGAAAAAATATTATTCAATATGATTTTTTCTTTTGAATTTTCATTAATAATATACTTAGGAATATTAGATGACATGTTTCAAACAATCTATTAATTCACATATGTTTAATGTTCTACAGGTACCAACAATGAGGGAACATAATGTCATCATAACAAAACAAAAATAATTAATATAGAAGATGTAAATGATGATGAATTGGTCCTTAGCTCATTTGGAGTGGTGCTGGAGATTAATGAAAGGGGGGACACTTGTTTCAGGGAAATTATGAAAATCGCAGAGGACCAACGAGCTGATATCCGAAATATGCCAGTAGGAATGTCCAAAAAATTATACAAGGAGATGGTTAATAATTCAACATAATTTCATCCCCCCGGATGGGGTGCCACGCGGAAAAGAAGGGGCACGTGGAGGCGCGCAAGGAGAGGCCATTTATGGTGGCCAACCACCCTCACACCATCGCCAGTTATGAAGACTCCCACCTTCGTCGACCTCCGTCCATCGATGGGGCCTCTCACGCGCGAGAACAGGCCGGCCAGTCAGAGCATTAAGCTCTCGGCTTTAATGGTCACAGCCATCATTTATGCTATTATCCGCCTTATCGGAACCCATAGGATGTATTCGCAGCTCACAGAGCCGAGCAGGAATAAGAGTGTAGGAGACATTATGGCATTGGTCCTCATTCTCACCATGCCACGAGCTAGAGGCAGACCCCGTAGAGGAGCAGGATGGTATGCGGCTGACTCCAAAAGGAAAAGGCATAAGCGGTTTGAACGGGCTCTGGTTCTGGCTAAGAGGAAAAAATGCAGGGAGACCACAGCAACAAACTTGCCCCCCAAAACTTATGTTGAGGAAATTTCGACCATGGAACTCCCCCCGGACTTCTCTGAGAGCCGAATGTTTACGGTTCCAGATAATTGGAACCCCCCGGTGTGCATTGAAGCAGCAGCACCAACGCCCAGCTCGAGAGAGGTACGCGATCCTAGCGACACTCAATGAAGAATTCACCACCTGCCTGGTAGAGAAGGAGCTGTCGGAAAGCAACACCGACTCCCAACTGCAGAGGAAGTCGCATGGTCACTAGGAGACGGATGTCAAACAGAAGTCGCCACCCCCGCCACCACTCCTCCACCAGGAGCACCGGAACTTGATCTTCGAGGTCCGCAGTATGGTGGACGACCAAATCTTCAGGGCTGTCTGCGTTAGCCAACGCTTGGACATGTTGTACGCAGCCTACTCCAATGCCACACCTCGGTGACAATGCCCCACCTGCGCTCATCTCTATGCCATTCCTATCAGCAGCGGCAAGGCGATGGACGACGACGAGGACTCCGGTGCATAGGTTTTTCTGTTCAACATTGCCTCCAACTGCTTCTCTTTTGATGTTTATCAGAGTTGTAGCTCTTTTAGTTAATAGCCTGGTTAGCATTAGCACGGGCCTTACTAAACTGTTAATGAAAATGGACATGCACCCTGGTTTCCTCCGGGCAGGGTGGTGAAACGAGCTATTTGATTTTGCATGCTATTTTGGATAGGCCAGTTGTCCTGGTTTCCTGCATAGGCGGGACAACTGGCACCTGTATGTCATGGTGTATTTCCTTTTTGAAGTTTTAGTATAACAGGATCCACCTTTTTACTTAAAAAATAAAAATAAAAAAATTGAACATAATTGCATCGTAGGAGGAACTATCTCAACAACAACATGCTTCAAATGTATGTAATCATTGAATTTTTCTATTAGGTACAAATAATTAATTTAACATTAAATATTAATTTTCAAATATTCTCTTACAGAGAAGAAAAGAAAATGGAACTCATTCTGCACATAAAACTGGAGGACAAGGAAGAAAAGGGGGGTTCATAGCAAAGTTTGTCAGTAATTGTTATTTCCTTATAACAACTTAAGTTTTTTTTGTTGTTGTTGTATATTTTAAGTTGTTTTACAACTGTCATCCTTGAATGTCTTCAAACAGGTGCTAACATACAAAGAAGAGCCATTAGAAAAATTGATTGACATTGGGTTAATTAAGGGTTGTGAGTATATGTTGGCATATCAAAAATTAATTATGGAATTTGTAAATATGATCTATGTTGTTTTACTTCTATCATTTTATAATTAATGAAACAAAAATAATACTTTATATTAAATCTATGATTTATTATGGGGTATAAATCTTGCAGGAAACAAAGCATGGAATTGGGCCAACAAAAGAATTGTTGAAACAAGGCATGAGATTTGATTTTGAACATTTGTGTATGATTCATGGGTCAATTCTTGCTTTGCACGTACGTCACTTTTCAATTTACATTCATGTATATTATATATTTCAATTTTCATCATTCTCACCAATGTAGATAGACTCATTACAATTTATTTTTATGTTTGTAGATGGAACTTAAAGAAGAACAAAACAATCGAAACAATCAACCAAACATTCAGCAAAATAACCCAAGGCATGGAAGTAACTCGAGCACTAACAACAGTACCGGTGAAAAATGATGACCAATATATTTGGATATCAACGTAAGCTACAATTGTATTGTTTTGAAATAATTGTCTGTGAAAATCAAACATTTTTGTTTAATGTAATGGACATAATGTACCAATTGAAAGACAAGGGATTACCGATAAGTGTCCCATTTTGTATGACAAAGAACCTCTTATTCATATAATAAAAAACGTTTTAATTTTTTCTATTGTGTTGTCCAATGTCATTGTGAAATGTTACATCGCTAATTAAATATATGGATGACTAAATATTATAATGAAGAGATGCAAAATATGATGATATAATAAATTAATCCAAACATCATATCCAAATTCACTAATCAAAATATAAGATATATGTAATTTTTTTGACAAATAATGGAATTAAAAAATAACAATAATTGCACTATCACAAGTCGATGTTTCTCGGTGTATTTTAATTATTAATCTCAACGACATGTTTAATATTAAAAATCACGGGTGTGTTTCATATGAAATACGCACTGGTGCTTTTATGTAATCAATTAGCACTAGTTTTAATATTTATTTAGTACCACAAAATTATATTAAAAAAATGGTGGACATTAAGCTTATATGAAGCACTTGTGTTTTTGTGTTATTAATAAGCATCGACGCTATTATGTTATTGATAAGCATTGGGGCTTGTTTGTTACTAAAAAGCACCGGTGCTTTCGATTTTTAATACACCTAGGGTTTTTCCATGTAACACACTGGTGCATGTTATTTTATACAACATCGGTGCCTTCTTATTAATAACACACCGGTGCGTTCTAAGCAGGAAGCCTTGGTGCTTAATTATTTTTAACTCCCCCGGTGTGTTTTACTGTTAAAGCCCTGATGCTTAAATATTGTACTGCCTCAGTGCTTAAATATTGTACTGCCTCAGTGCTTAAATATTGTACTGTCTCGGTGCTTGCATATTTTACTGCCCCGGTGCTTGACATTAAGTGTACAACACCGGTGTTGTAGGTGTATGTATGCACTGGTGCTTGTTCCTTGTACAAACACATTGATTTGTAAACATTCGCTAACACTTCTGACCACCCATATTTTTTTAGTTACAATCAACTTCTGTTACAGTATCCGCAAAAACATCTGCTATTGAAAACAAATGTTGTAGCGGAGTTTTTTTTGACAATTTTTGCCAATTTTGTAACACTAGAAACCTCTGCTGAAAAGTTTTTTCCTTGTAGTGTGTACGTCCCTACTGACGTCACCCTGTTACATAGTCCTGCCTGATCAACTGTACCCTCACATGTACGACCTATTTTCCCTCACACGTGCGACCTGTTTTCCCTCACACGTGCGACCTGTTTTCCCTCACACGTGCGACTGTCCTTCCTCACACATGTGGCTTGTCCATACCACATGTGCGACCTCCTGCTTGGCTGAAAAAATAAGAAAATAGAAAGTCCATAAATCCTAGGCCATATTTTCCAAAGTGAAGAATTTCCCTTTACTGAAATTTGCCTTCCAATCTCCTTGGCACAAGTGCTCACTCACTTATGCCAACTCCATAAATTATAATGTCACAATGATATGTGATAAGTGTTTTCTCGCATTGCCTCTCCGTTTATAGGAGCCTAATGAGTGAGTTTAGGAACCCCTTCTAAACTCAACATTAAATTATAATTGTTTATTTCTCTATGTGGGTGTGAAGCCCCAACTCAATATACAAGCGGTTTTCACAAAAATGAAAAATGAGTTGTGAGTGCCAACAGAGATTCCCACATGCCTTACACCAAGGCCAATGTTGGAATACCTCTCGATGCTACAAAACATCAACATAAGTGACCTTTCTATCGCTCACTATACTTCTTCGTGGATTTGAGCCTCCTTCAATGATCTTTATGTCACATGCTCTTTCTTCTTTAATAGCTCTCTACGCATCACGCAAAAATTGTGTTTTTTGGGTAGCATCAAACTTAGGAGGGGGATGTGTTGCCTTGCTTATCCTCCCCTCTGACTTCTGACCCGAGCTCTCACCATGTTCAAAGTCCACTCTTGTCTTCGCTCCTCCTAGGGTTACTACCCAAACATCGAATTCCTCATCTTTCTTCTTATTTATGTGCAGCTCCACATGCACCATATTGCAATGCATCTTATTTTCTTCCCATTTCTTCACTAAGTTGGGATAGTCCTCTATGACATGCTCGAGACTATAACAGTATGCACAAAACATGAGCAGTTTGGTACAAAACCTTGATACATGACCAATTTCTCCACAATTGAAAAAAGTGGGTGGTTTGCCTCCCCCTCCACCATGTCCTTGACCGCAACCACTCCCATATCCACCTCTAGGACCTCCTTGGTATTCGCCTCTCTTAGCACCGTCACGATCACCACCCTTCTATTCTTCATGTACACAAAATGCATCGCAGGTATTGTCTTGCATCAACTAGAGTGACCAATAGTTATTGACATCATGTCCCACAGATTTACTGAACTCATTGAATGAATTATGATGCACCTTTTGATACTTTTGCAGAGTCGGGCAGCGAGGTGGTACATGGCTCGACTGTCGGCATATCTCCCACTATTTTGTCTGTCCATTTGGGAATGGACTCAGCACACTCGTCGCCACATAATTCATAAGTACAGGGCACTCGTCCTTATGATGCCCCTTAGATCGACATGTGGTACACCAGATGTGCCTATGCACAACTTTTGTCTCGGCCATATCCTACAATTGCATCATCAGGTTGGCAAGTTGTGATTACACTTGCACCAATCTTATCAATGTCTCGGCCCCTCCTGGTGTGGCATCCAAGTGCATCACAATCTCTACTACCTTTGCTTGCGTCATCACCTTTTTCTAGGTGAGAGGGACTCAGATATGGGGAAGTAACCTCAAAATAAACCATTCTATGTGTTTTACATCCTGAATCTAGAACATCAACCTATCCAACAAAATCTTAAATCGTTGGTCACAGTCCCACATGGTTTCTCCTTGTTGTTGCTTAATATCCTTGATCTCAGTAATACACTAAGATTCATACTTGGGCTTTTGAAACTCCTTTAGTAAATCCCTCTCGATCTCTGTTAGAGACCTCATCTGTCCCACTGTCGCAGTGGCCTTGTATTTTATGTACCACGTTAAGGCCCTGTCTCTGAATGTGGTTTCCAACTGTGCAATCTATGTTGCTTTGTCTGTGATCCTCTTCACAAACCATATTGCTTCGCATGTGAACTAATGATGTTCCTCGTCATCCTTACCCATTCCATGGAACACGGGGTAGCCTCAAGGTGCTATCCTAATGTGCCATCGTCACTCTCAAACCAAATCCTCCTACCTAACTGCTGGGTGTCGAGGTTCTCAACACTGATACTCTCCTGGGTGAAGTAGCACCGACTTCACATTCTTCTTCACTCATCTCTTCTCCTCTATCTTCTTCTACTCTTTCTTCTCCTCTTTCTCCTATTCAAATCTCTTCACTATCTATTGTTCTTTTTTCTTGAGTACAAACATGCAACGAGGGTGGTTCAAAGGGGGGATAAGTCCATCTCCTTCTGACATTTCTTGTGAGGGGACCCAAAGAGTTTCCTACCTGCAGCCACACAATACCATCTACAATCGCCAATTCTGCTCCCCCCACCACTAGGGGATCCTCTATCTTCCTTCCTTTCTCCCATGCCTCTATTGTGCGCCTCATCTTCTTTCGAGGTTGTGGCACTTTGCAACAACCAAGGGGTTCAGACTTTGTCACCTAGGCCCCTGGGACTACTACTACTAATGGTATCCCCACTGGACACCCTACTCTCAACATCGCGCCTCTTTGTGGGCCTATCTTCGCATGTTCTCCACTCAGGCACAACACATTCTTCTGCACTTCCTCCTAGAGCGGTCTCTTTTCTCTTCATCCCGGGCCTGACCCCTCGTCACTCGCCCCTTGATATTTTCTTTCCACCTCTTTGTTCTGCTTTCCTTCTTAGCTCATCTCTTCTTGTGTATCTCTTAACCCTCTCTCTCTCTCTCCTCTGTTCTTCTAGGTCTATCCCATTCCTCACCTCATTTCAACAACTTCTATATCCTCCTCAATAGATCCATCTCCTCTCTCATTTCCCCGTCGTCTTCTCACCCCCCAGCATTAGGGGAGTTTGCTTAGCCATCCTATTGGTCTCCATGCACATCAACCCTTTCTCCACAAACAACACATTTATCCAAAGTGGAATCTCTTCTAGCATTCATTTCCTTGAACCTTTCGCGAATTTTTTTCAGCCTCGCCGAAATAATCAATGTACTCCACAACAAATTCAATAATATAGCCTCCTTTACTCGAGCAAACCTATACTCAATGGCATGAGTCCACTTATTGTCCAACACCTTCAACCTATCAAATGTGGCTTGATCCCAAACCATCGGTTCTAAATGCCACAAGGAAAAATTGGTAGTAGTTTTCCTTTTTAGCCATTCATACAACAAACACGAAAATTCAACAAAGAACATCTCATGCATATCAGTATACAGATACTTATCTTTCCATCTCTTCACATTCACTCTTAGACCATGAGTTTCTCGCAGGGAAAACCCATGTTGCTTTGCAGTTAGCCAGTTTCCTCCCCATATGGATAACAACTCTTTCTTGCCTTCATCACTCCATACAAGAATTTCAGGTTTCGACAACACAACCATTTGTTGGGCCATTTCATGCTTGTGTGCATCCTTCTTAACATCGTGGAGTTTAGACCCAGGGTTCGTCCAGAGTTGACCAACAAAAACCCCAAATCTTCAACATATCAATCTTCAGCCAAGAATGAAGAAGGTCTCACTCGAGACGCAATGAGGATCACATAGACCATCTTGTCTTGTGACGGGAATGAAGGACTAAATGTTGGCATGTTTTATAGGAAGCGTGTGTTTGTCATTGATGGAAAGAACAACAACGATGATGGCAAATAGGAAAAACATAAGCTCAAGAGGAGGAGCGAACAATATGCAGAGATCAAAGCTCAGAAGGAAAAGTGTAAGCTCAGGGTGAGAAGCCTCAGCAGTCGTCCGATCAAGAAATTGACCGTGTTGATCGTCTAATATTACGGACTTTAGTCATATGAGTGATCGTGGGCTTGAGGACTGTTGGAGGATCGTGATTGTCAGATCAATGGCATGGATGAATTGCGCAGAGTGAAAGAAGAATTAACAACTCGCTAATTCTAATCTCGCATTTGGTCTAAATCGTCAGATCTCATAAACCCAAATATCAACGATTGTGGTTGATATAATAAACGATCAGATTAAGTTGGATTAAGTCGTGACTGTTGGATGCACAATCGCCAGATCAACGACAGGGATATATTGCAGAGATCGAAAGGAGAATTAAATTTCGTGCTATTTCCAATCCCGCAATTAGTTAGGACCGTTAGATCTTATAGCCTCGAAGATCAACGATTGTGGTTGACTCACCAACGACACACAACTTCAAATTGTAGAGTTTTGGTGACGAGTTAAATCACTTGCAAGTTGTGGTTCCACAACCATCCTTGATCGTGGATCTGCTTCAAGATTCTTCATAACCGTTGGATCATTCTAAGTGGAAGGACAGGATAAACTAGAAGAGCAGCACTGAAGATAGATCGAGCCATCGATCTAAGAACATGATCGACGAACAAAATTTGGTTCACATCAAAATTTGCGAGGAGGTTATTGTTCGAGGAATATCACTTCAGAAGAATTGGCAACTTGAAAGTTGAATTACTTGAAGCCCGAAATCTGAAATGAATAAGGACCATCGGATCTGGACAAAATGCGATGACCGTTAGATTAGGGAGAACCATGTCAGTAGACCATGTCTACAAGGACATGTGGCAGACCAAGTTGGCATACCACGTCAGAAGACCATGTCAGCCGTCGGATTAGTGGAAGGACATGATAATCAAGGGCTGAGATCTGAGATCTCGATCACCCAAATATCCGTCAGCCGTCGGATCACCTTAAGTGGAAGGATAAGATAAATGGGGCACAAGGTTTGAGAATGTGATTGTCCGAATCTCCGTCAGTCATCGGATCAAATTAAGTGGAAGGATAGGATAAGCAAATATGGAGAGTCGTTGGATTTAATCCAAGGCAAAGCTGCATCGCAGACAGATCCAACGTTGATCTGAGATCTTAATAAAAAAAACAACATTCATTTCAGGTCTAAAGATGTGAGGAGGATATGCTTCGGAAAAATCACTTCGAGAGTTTCAGTTTGAGATTTGAAATTCTTGAAGCTCAGAGAGCCGAAATAAATTCTCGACTGTCAGATCATCCAAAGCAGATCTCAAGCTTTAGATCGCCCGAAGTGAATCTGGGTCGTCTGATCCAGAAAAGATGTATCGACTGTCGGATCATTCGAAGTAAATCTCAGTCGTCAAATCATCTGAAGAAGATCTCAAGCGTTGGATTGTCTGAAGTGAATCTGGGCCGTGTGATCCAGAGCGTAAGTTTGAGATTTGAGATTTCAGAAGTCCATAGACCTGAAGGAGATCTCGACCGTTGATCAAGGAAGGGGCCGTAGAATCGTCGATCTAGTTGAAAGGACNAAGTGGAGGGAGAGTCGTCGATTGAGAAGGACAGGTGTCTGCAGATCATCAACTCTGGAAGATTGGCATATGGAGAAAAGCAGGGTTTGAGATTTGAAACTCCTGGAGCCCGGATCACGAAGTAAATCACAGTGGTTGATTTAGGGAGATTAGATATGATTTGCAAATTGTGAAAGAACAAATTTGAATTGTCTGCTCATGAGCACTGTCAAGATCATAAGATCAACGGTCCCATTGCATTGCGGGGATTAAAGATGCATGAACTTTAAAAAGTTGAAGGTGGGCCGCAATCGAAACCACAGTTTTGGAGAAAGGACACGTGGAGGCTTGAGGTGAATTGCGGGGCGAAAAGTAGTTTGTTTTAAACCACCTTTAGATGTGCTTGCAATCGCGTAGTCACATGAGTTCATCGTCCAAGGTCATATCAAGAAACAAAGCTAGCACTCCCCAGACCGAGATCAGGAAGCGCCTTTTGAATAGGCGTTTGGTCACCACCGATGGTCACATGAAGGAAGGGGCTTAGAAGCCAAAGAAGCCAAAATGACTCTCTGTAACTGACGGAACAGAGTGATTGTATCTGCTAGAGAATTCGAAGAGCTTCAAGGTGATCGCCAGAGGAGTTGAAGAGTCTCAAGGTAACTGCCAGTGGAATGAAGACTCGTTATAGAGACAATTGATAGATGGAAAAGTGTCGAAGACTGTAACTGCCAGAGAAGCCAAAGAATCTCAGGATAATGACCACTGATGAAGAACAAACCCATCATAATCACCAGAGAGGATGAAGAGTTGGGTGTATGATCTAGCAGAGTACTTGGCATGATAAATATACACAGAACAAAGAAGAGATGGTTGCTTCTTTTGACAGTTATTCATGCGGGTAAAAGTAGGTTGTGCATAGGAGATGAAGTGTATAGAAGAAGCGTAGCGCATAGAATGGACATGGCGCACAGAGCATAAAAGGTCGAAGAACAGAAAGCGCAAGGTAGGCAAGCAAGAGGACATTGATGCAGGCAGAGCATAGCAGTGTAGCAGAACAATGATGAGACCGGTAAGCCATTGATAAACACTGTATCACTGTAACAAATTTCAGTAAGCAAAGATTTATATTTCAGGGTGGTGCTAGGGAGGATTGTTGTCCTCAGAGTTTCAAGTGGGTGCTTGAACACAGGGAGTTGTAGCTTCCATCTGGGTGCAACCAGAAAAATCAGGGTGGTAGGGTGGTGCAAGGGAGAACTATTGTTCTCTGTTATACAGGTTGGTGCCTGCGTGACTGGAAGTTGGTGCTTCCATCCTGTTGGTGTTGGAACACAAAGGGAGTTGGTGCTTCCTTCTAGTTGGTGCTAGAGAAACCAAAGAATTGGTGCTCTCAGCAAGTTGTTGCTTGTAAAACAGAGTTGGTAGCCTTAAAAGGAGTTGGAGCTCATAAGAATGATAATGTACAGAAAATAAAGACTACTTATCATATCAAGAAGAAGAGGTTTTCTCCCTTTATGGGTTTCCTCGGGAATATATGTCTCTGTGTATTTCATGTGTGTGATTGATGTTGAATACTCTATTCCTTACTTCCCTGAATTATTGTGATCATCATTGAGTGTTTGGTAATGAGTTTAAAATTGGCATAATTGTTTAAGCACAATAACAACTGATTCACCCCCCCCCTCTTAGTTGTCCAACACTAAATACACATGGATCCATCTAGGATAACATTCATACACTCCATTAACAACAACTTACTATTATCAATATGTAAAAACAATACACACACATATCCAAATAATACATGAGTGACACACGATAAATCAAAATTGTTGCATCTTTATTGCTCCTTCCATTCCATTGAACACAAACATATATTAAGCAAACCATATTCAACAACAACATAGTCTCATGTCCTCTTTAGACAATTCCCCATAATTACAACATACTATGCCATGTGCATCCTTTTAGACCTCAGACGTATGACAAACAAACTCTATTCAGAAGCATTACAACATTACACTACTACAAAGGCTTGGAGTGAGCTCTGGACAATGAACAACAATCAACAACAACTTAGTGAATCCCCTGATTGACTAACTCTATTTCTAATGTCATTGCTTCCTTTTATATCTTTCTAAGCTTTAGAGCTTTGTCTCTTTTAGCTTTGCTCCACTCACTCTACTGACAAACTGCCTCGCATGCTCCATGCACCTTCCTGTAGTCCATGTAGCCTTTCTGGAATCGGGGCGATCCAAACTTCATGGTCAACTCATCCTCTGGTTGTTCCACATTCCCTTGTGCCACTGGTAGTAATCATCCAAGGAGATTATTCAATGATTTATTTCTTGATTCCGACTCACATCTTCTTAATTTCCGGTGTAACTAAAAAAACTCAAGTCGGCACGCACTTGGTAGATCTTGAACTTGGCATGCACTCTCAAAACTTGGTCCGGGGCATGCTCCTTGTGCAGCTGCTTGGGTGTGCACAAAACTTGGAATGAACATGCATAACATTATTTGTACGCGCACACAAGATCAACCCAAAACTTTGGGTGCCAATAAAGATAAAAACTTCACATGAAACCTTAAGGTCATTCACAACAATTACATAATAATCTATGCATAACATTCACATGTTTTTACAAGTATGGGGGAAATAACTCCCTCTTGCCTTCAAGAGTCCAATGTTAGACCAAATCATGGTACAAATCAATTATAAATAAAGACAACCATCTTACACAATCCTTTACAGATATTCACAATAGATTCCAAAAATTTCCATTCACAATGAGCTCCATTTGTCAATGTTATGGGGCATTTGAATGGCCATTTCTTCAAGTAGGCAAATGCAAGTAACAAAGAGAGATTTAACTCAATCAAATCAATCATTGAACATCATTAACATCATTCTTAGATGCTATTTATCATTCATGATAGTTGATACTCTTTTAGGCCATCATTCCAACCTTCAAAACAAAAAAAGCATCAACGAAGGGCCAAATAGGGCACCACAGGACATGCTCACGGGCATGTGAAGCAAACCAATGAGCATAAGGGCGTGTTCATAGGTTTCCTTAAGGAAGCTAGCGACCAAGTTGCTATAAAAGAAGCAAACATACCTCAAACTGCTCAGAAAGTTCAAAATTTTGTTTTGTAAAAGCTACATGAGGATTTCTAAAGTAAACCAATGTATGAGGGCTAATCCTTCCAAATCATTCAAGGGAGTGCATACCAAAAAATATACTCATATGTGCACAAAAAACAACTAGGAAAATGATGTGTACCTACATGAAAAAGATACCAGATTTCAAATCTTTTCAAAAGAAAACTTCTTAGAAACTCATTAGGGAGTTCCATGGGGACCATAACTTTCAATTATCAATCTTAATTGGACAAGGGAACCATTTCTCCACATAGTTATTTTATCAAATAATTGGCATGTAGGAATCACCAATGCATTACCACACATTGCAAACTAATTGATTGCAACAACAACCATTTCACCCACTAACATTTATAGGATTTTCATGGCATGTTCTCATAAAAAATAATGCAAATATATCCTTTATCACAAATGAATAAAATCATAACCAAAGAGAATAAGAAATACACTTGTATTTTCACAAACTCAGTCCCAAGGCAACTAACTAGGTGTAAGCAATTTTTCTCCCAACCATGGACAAATCATTTGTGGACGACACCCCTGTGATAGGCTACAAGACCACCAAGGCAAGTAAGATTTGTTCAAGATTCCCAAATCATTCCTTAATTACCTAAAAGCTTCTAAGACTAATCTAATACAAACCATTGCTGGGTCCTTTATTCAATTTTTCATTTCAACCAACCCTTGGCACTTACTCCACTACCCCATACAACTCGGGAAGCCACCCCTTGCTCCACTCTTTAGTCTCTCATGGATGCTCTTTCTCTTTGTGCTCTTAATAACGTGTAGCAAGAGCCCAAGTCACTGTCTACTTTCAGATTTCATTTCTAGCAATATGTTGATTCTTGGACAACAAATTATGAATTCTTAGACAACCCCAAAAGGCCAACATTGTAAAAGGGCTCGCTGAAGGCATCTCTCTACTCAATCTTGGTGCCCAATATCACATAACAATGACTCTTTCATCTCTCTATGGATAATATGAGAGTTGGGCTTGTTTTGTTAATTAAGAACTTTATTTTCTCTCCACGAGCTCACTTCTTCTCAAGCTGCTCTATTTTAATTTGAATTCCCTTCCTTGCATGAGTGAATGTGTGAGAGTGAGGAGCCTTCTCCCTACTCCTTTCTTAGTTTATTGATGGTAGGAATTGGTTACTTCAAAGTAAGAGGTAATTGCTTGAGTATATGAGATAATTAATTGAAGTAATCAAATCATTTCACTAGGTTCCTTGTTTAATTAACATAAACATTAGGATGAAGTGGAAATAGGATAATCGTATGGAAGAGGGTTATGGATAGGATATGGCAAGATGACATAGCTCAATTCACATTGGACCTCCCTACCTTTCCCATTTGGTGAACTCATAGCCCCCTAGGCACTCTACCCAAGTAAGTCTTGGAACCTTTCATTAAAATCAAAATGATCATGTTTATATGTCTTTCAAAATCACCACGACAACTACTTCATGGTGTGGAGCAAAATATAGTAATGAAAAACATAATTACAATATAAACAAGATAAAGTTCAAAGGGTCAAAATCGAGATATTACACTATTTGAGCTCAATGATTAGATGTTTTAGTGAGCAACACGATTGCTCAACTTTTAGTGCTACAAGTGTTGGTGTCAAACCCCCCAACACCCATTAAATGACCTGCATACATATTAGTTATGGGGTGGCCATGTCTCCCTACCACGGAAACATGGTAAGAAAGTGATGCATAACCCAAATCTATAGAAATTATGTTGGAAAACTCAAATGACAGGGAACATTATGTTGGAGTTACTTCACACACACCTAAGATTTCTTTTTCCTAAGGTTTTTCCTTGTTTATTAGTCATAATTAATCATTATCCAGTCTCCTATATTTTAGGAGAGAATATTCCACCTGAAGAATATCCTCTTTCAGTTGACACTTCAGTTTGACTAGTTGAGTTGAGTTTAGATGTTGCATTGGTTTTATCACCATGCAACACTGGGATCATCGCCATGCTAATTCGACCTTGCCTTGGGATCATCACCAAACTAGCGCATTAGCCTTGATTCCCCGAGTTAACTCCTCACTACTCACTGTTCAGTGAGTTAACTGAAGACTAGTTGACTAGTTAACTCAACTAGGTGGCAGTTCACTCCCGTAACTGCCTAAGAGACTAGACTAGGTGGCAGTTCACTCTCGCAACTGCTGTCCAGATCACTCTAGACCACCATTGTGGCACATTGGTTCACCTCCAGTGCACACTCATTGAGATATACAAAGTATATCATGTGTAAATTATTCATTATTCATCACAATTAATGATAATTCTTTCATTCTTTCTCTCCTTCTTTCTCCAATTCTCTCTGCAAATGTGTGTATTATTGTTTAGCTAGATCTATTATGTGCAGGTTCAACACATTTACGCATTAATGCTCATTACGAGCTTTTACAAAATAAGGTAAACCATGGTAATCGCTGATATAAAATGTTGGTTAGAAAAAAAAACCATCCTACATAGCACATAGCACAATTAAATTGTGAAACTTCGAATCACCATGGTATGTAACCCCTCCCTTACCACCACCATTATCATCATCATAAACCAATCTCAACGTTTGTGATGGAGAAGCTTTTATGTAACACAATTTATAGGGATTTCACATGCATCCTTCTTCTAAAATACGAGTCATAGGGATTTCACGACGTCTTTCTTAAACAAGGCTACTAGGTAGCATATACCTGCCGAATATAATAATGAAAGTATTGTTTAAGGAGACAGGGAGAGGAGTAGGCATGAAATGACTAGATGGCATAAATATTTATTAAATTTACATTGGGGGAAGTGAAAGCAGCAATAAGACTTTAAAGTTTTTGGCCAATAAGATTTCAGATAAATGAGATTTAAAATTTAAAATTAATCATTATTTTTTAAAACTTTATATAAAAGGGTGTATATTTTATGGTCAACCATGAACTAATAGAAATCAAACTTAACTCAACACTATATACCATGCCTATCAAGAAGAGTCGTAAGGATATCGTAGTATACTTCGTGTAAGAGGAGTCAAAAGGGCCCATATCATGACCTAAAGACTTTTTACTTCGCAATTGATCGGCCAAGGAGAAAGTTACTATATACATACGTAAAATTGTTCTGTCCATTAAATTGTGTGTTGGGCCGTGGACTACGCCAAACCTGTGAACTTTGATATATTTGATAGGGCTGCAAACCAAATTCTTCGTCTGTGCGTTTGCTGTTCATTGTGAGAGCGCAGGAAGGAGATCCCGTCCTTTGATTTGATTCGACTTCTTGTGGGTGTTTAGATTGATCGAGGAATATTAAAATGGGGAACACAGCAGAGGAGAACAGCTCTCTTTTTCCGATCTTCATATTGGCGATTATGGTCTTATCCCTGGTGCCATACACTATCCATCGAGTGGCAAATGCGGCGTGGAAGAAGGCCAGGAGCATTCACTGTCATTGTTCCGTCTGCTTACGCTCTGGAAAATACCGCACATCCGTAGCCAAGAAGGTAGGTTTTCCAGTTTTCAAATATCAGGCCAGGTACTTCGTTGCGTCTGGAGGGGTTATCATCAACTAGGGTTTTGCATCATAGGGTTTTTAATAGAATTACTGTGGGTTTGCCGCAGATCTCAAAATTTTCAACATGTAGTAACTTGACGCTTCTTCTGCTGTGGGCGATAATGCTCTTTCTCGTCTACTATGTCAAACATATTACTCGCGAGGTACGTGTTGTTCTTGTTCTTCAATTTTTGTAAAAATAGAAGAGGAAAATATGTTAGATCGATTGTGTATGACAAAGGAGCTGCTGCCCTTCGATAAGCATTGAAATCTTCAAAATCGATCCTTTGTTGTGGGTGTTTAGATTGATTGAATAATATTAAAATGGCCCATATTTAGTTCATGTGCTTGTGGTATTCAGAATTGGACAAATGGTCTTCAACCTGCAAATATTTGTAACTCAAATGCTTGACCCTAGTTTCAGGAACAAATATTCTTGAATAAGTCAATCGGGAAAAATTGAATACCTTTTCCCGTATATGTGCAATATCCTTGTTGAGGGTACTTGCTTACTGTCTTTTGTTTTGATTGATCGTGATTCGTCGTGTGGTGAATCAAAATACAAATTAGGATTTTGGGTTCAAGTAGTAGTAAGTTAGGCCTCCTTCATTCTTCTCATGTTTTCATATCGAACACAGTATCCTAGTGTACGACAATGATTTCACTATAAAGTTTGATTCAGTCTTTAGGTGTCTTAAGTGCCAATTCTCAGCGTTGTTGTTGATATGTTTGGTAAGAGCTGCTTCCCTTGACCGTAGATTGCTAATTTGTCCATCCAATAGGAAGAAACACCATATTGCTAAAAGAACTAGCGGAAGATACCTTACCTCATGTAAACTTTGAAAACTGAACAAGGCATTTTTTTTCGCACATCAAAGACTGAGTCGAAACTGAAGTGCTATCAACGAACATAATCAAAATGCTACTCATAAAAATATCCGTAGAATCAAAATTGGTGAAAAGGTTTTTACATAGCATCATGCCTGCTTTTGAAAATCTTGTTGTTTGGTTCCTCTAGTCTTCCGAACATGCCTCTAGATTTAGGAAAAGTTCCATGTCATTGTCACACAACCTTGTCTTTAAATCAGCTAATATTGCTCTTCTTAATATAGGTACAGTGTGGCAGGCCAATACAATACCACCACTACATGTTTATGTTTGGACCGGTTTGCAACTTTGCAATCACTGACAACCTCGTTATTGTTGTTTTGTTGGAGTCTTGTCATCCATGCGCTTACTAGCCTTTCTGGAGGGTATTCTTGTTTTTACCCTCGTGCACTGATTTTAGCTGGTTTTAGAAAGGAGAAAAATAATTCCAAAGCATTAGGCATTCTTTATCATAAAAAATGAGAACAAACATAGAGGAATGTGCATTACTCTTTTTTTCCCATTATTATAGAAATTCATGGGAAAACATATGAAAGAGTATATATGGTCATATATAGTTGCACTGATTTGGGGACAGGGTGAGAAGTTTCGGGCAGGGCCAGAGAGACTCCCCAAATCTCAAGGGATGGTACAGGGGACAACACCCAAAAATTATAAAATAAATACAAAATTAACAAATTATAGCATTTTATATCTGATTTGTTTCCTCAAAAAAACCCTCACATAAAGCATGAAACTGATTTTGTGGTTTCTTTTTCTCTTTGGTAAAGCTGGGCTCATTTGAAATAATGTACGAAACAAACCCTCATAAAAACAATTCCACTAGTATATTAATTTCCTTCAACAAAATTCCACTAGTATATTAATTTCCTTCAACAAAATACTTGTATGCCCTTTAAAATGTGGTTGGTCCCTTGATTCAGACCTCCTTACAAATAATACCAGCATATGACCAATTAACAAAGCAGGAAGGGGTCAAACTTTATAACAAAATACATAACAAAATTGAATTAATAAAGTATTTAACATAATAAAATTACAGGGCATGTCCTGCTGCTCCTGCTCCTGCTCCTGCTGGTCTTCCTTCACTGAGCTTGAATCACAAAGAAGATTTGACTTGGTTGTTTTTCTCATTACATGCAATCACTGTAGATACTTTATGTAGCCTTCAACTAGGTGAGCACTGCCATGGAGAGTTGGAGAGTTGCATGACGTATCATGATTCCAGATGCTACACCAAAACTAACTGAGGTTAGGCATGCCAACAAATAGTCCAAATGGCAGCCACCAAAAGTCAGCAAATGCCGAAGGTCACAAAATAGATTGATTTGAGTATTGGTGAAGCAATGGATGCTAGTGCTATGCTACATGGTCAAGGGATGTTTGCAGATCTGTTACTTGTTGGGGATGGTGAAGAGAGGGAGAGAGTTAAGCAACTGAATATGATGATAATGTAAGTCTCATGAATACACAACATGCCTCATAAATGTACTTCAGAAATTAACTTTTGAAGCTGCCACAAAATGAGAGATAGCGTTGATTGTATGACATGTAATTGACATGGATGATGCAAAACATGTCAAGTCACCGACCACCTGTTTTCTCATTAACTCATTAGCTGGATAAGAGTCAATGTTGCCTGAAAATTTCAGTCTACCTATTGCAGATGTAGAAACTGTTTTGAACTCCAAAACCCTGCTTCTTTATAGGCTTAGGCACCAGAACATAAGTTGGGTCCTTTCTGTTAGCTTTTGGGTTGCTTCAAAAGTGTTTACACCATGCTAGGTGTGTGCTTCGTGCTGTGGGATGCACGGTGAAACCCTAGATCCTTGCTGTATCTTACACTGTTTTGGTTGATTGGCATTTGGAGAGCTTACTATTGGTGCATGCTTGTCCTCAGAATACATGCTAGATGAGGCACATTTCTTGTGGAGGTAATGATCTTACGTGGCAATTGACATCTTCTATATGGATGCATGTTGAGGAGGATAGTGGTTGGCATAAGAGGTTGAGCTATCTTGTGGAGGAGCTCTAGGTATGATGAGGAAGGGCGCTTAGCCCTAGGAGCATCGAGACCATGTGTCACAAAAGGGGAGGTAGAGTGCTTGGCTTGAGGCAGTCTTGCTTGGAGAGCGCTCTGTGGACTAGTTACACACATACGGAGGAGAAGCATTGAGCTTGGGAGCCTATCTTGGAGAGTATGTGGTCTTGTGATGAGGAGCACTTGACATGTGGAGGCTTAGCTTGGAGAGCGCTCCACTTTGGAGGTGGTGCCCAACCACCTAGTGACATAGTATGTTGGTTTTTTAGTACCTCAGAAAATGTATGGTAGAGTGACATTAGATCAACAGCGAGTGGAGACAGAGAAGGCATGTGTGAGAGGTGTGCAGGTTTGTACCGTAATAAGGCAACCCTCCTCTAACAGAGTTTCGTATAACAGTACAATAGTTTTGTACAAACCTCCCTTCAACAATTTCGTACAACAATAACGAGGGTGTATGAGCATTTATGGAGGGGAGAGAGATAGAGGGTGCATGCATGTGCCATCCTTATTCTAGTTCCAGTTCAGATGCCTTTTATATTTAGCAGTCGAGTTCTATTTTTTGTTTTGGTTTAGTTACTTTGCTGCATTAAGTTTCTAATTTAAGTTTGCATGTGCCAATTAGGTAAGGTGCACACAGCATAGTTCAGTTTAGTGAACTGCATGCAGCCTAGTAATTAGGTTATAAATCTCAAGGAGGATGCATGGTTGCATGCCTCAAATCATCTCCAGTTGAGGTATTGTTGTGCATGTGTCCAGATTCATTGTATCTACTCTTTTTCTCAATCTATAAATGAGAAGGTAGATGTATAGGTTTATTCATTCAATTCTTAGTTTAACAGTTAGTAGTTCGTTGTCTTTTTGTAGGGGATTTTCATTTTTAGAAGTAATGAAGAATAGTAATAGGTTTTGACTGTCAATTTGTTGTTTTTTTGTTATATATTTTCTACAGTATGTGTTTATAGATTCTAGCATTAATTACAGAGTGCAATTTTGAGTAGCATTAAGTTTTTTGCTGTTTAGTTTTTTGTAGGAATTTTTTTAGAGTGTAGAATTTGTTTACCATGGTTTGAGAAAATTTAACATGGAATCAAAGCCCAATTTTTGAAATCTTTTAGAGTTCGTGTATGGAGAGGCGAGTTGTCTAGGGTAGAGAGTTGTCAGAGGGTTTCAGTGGGCAATATGTCCAAGCTTCAATCATTGAAGTAGATTTGTGTTAGTGATCAGAACGTGGACTTGAGAAGGGTTGTAGGGTGTGAAACCCTAGTTGATCCAATGAGTGGAGATTGAAGTTTGTTTAGTAGAGTTGCAATAATGGCCATTCCCCCATTCCCATTGCAATAAGGGAGCTTCCAACTTTGTGTCGTGGAAGTTGAGATTGTAGAACCTCCTGAAAATGGCAGACTTATAGCCCTCATGGACAAGGTGGTTGTGTCGCCTATAGATTCCAAAGATCTGGTAGAACAAAAGAAGAAATCAATGGCAGTGAAACGAACCCTGTTGGATTTGGTGAAGGATCACTTGATTCCTCATATCGTTGGGAAGAAGATTTCCAAAGAGTTGTATGATGCCTTGGGAACCTTGTACCAGAGTGTGAACATATCCAATGAGATGCTCTCAAAGAACAAGCTCAGTGCTACCCGCATGAGCAAGATAGGTATAGTGACAGGCTGTTTCATGAAGATAACAGAGCTAAGAGATTAGATTGATGTAGTTGGGGACACAACTAAGGATAATGAACTAATTTATATTTCTTTGAACGACTTTAGTCCATTGTGGCATAGTTTTGTCCAAGTTATCTGTGGTTGGGAGAAGTTACTCGACTTTGAGTAGTTGTGGGATGCTTTCATTGGAGAGGCGATGGCAAGACAACAAGTGCTAACTAGTTACAAGGACAAGGATGATATACCAGATGTAGCATTGGGAAGGTGGGGAGAGGAGGTAGGAACGGTCCTAGGAGGGTCTAGAAGAGCAAGGAGGAACGATTAGATTCTTCATGTCAGGGGAAGAAAGACTTGAGTCATATCTGGTGCTTTAAGTGCAACAAGCACAACCACTATGCTTCTTAGTGTTTTGAGAGGAAGAAGGGAAGGGCAAGCAACAACCACAATGGAGTTTACAGGAAGTGTAGAAGCTTCAGGTGTGAACGGGTTGATTGCCAGGCTTGATACTACCTTTGCCATGGTGTTGTGTCTTTTCAGAAACACAATTTCAACTTTCAAGTGTTGGATGGTATGTGGATAGTAGAGCTTCCCAACATATGACTTATGACAAAAAGATCTTTAGCAGGTTTCAAGAGCAAGAAGGAGGATTGTGTGTGGAGTTGGGTGATGATGCCATGTATCTTGTGAAGGGATTGGGATTTATATCTTTCTAGATGCCTTCAAGTGATGTTCTTGAGCTAGATTTTGTCTTATACATTCATGATTTAACCAAGAGTATTCCTTTAGTTTCTTGCAACATAGATTTACAATGTTTGGCCGAGTTTGATGGTTAGCAAGTCACCATTAGAAACAACAACCATGGATTTGGTCAATTTTTGTTCAGAGGAGTGCAAGAAGGTGGCTTTTATAGGCTACTCGTAGATCCCATTGAGTAGGTATGACATGAAGCCTTGATGGAGGCGTGTACCTCCACAATTGAGGAGGCAGTTACAGAATCGATTGTGGAATCAATGATTGATTCCTTGATTACAGTTGATGGGAGTATGGAAGAGTGCCAAGGTAAGGTTGTTACAGAGGGATTCTCTCAACAAGAGGGAGTTGACCTTGATGAGATTTTTTCTCCAATTGTTGGACGATTCTCCCAAGAAGAAGGAGTTGCCTTGGATGGGCTTTTGTAAGTTTTTCAATCCATTATTTGATAAATCTGATACACTTGTCTTGGCCCTATATACATATGAGCTCATTATTGCATGAAATTTGGAATAGTTCATGATGTGGTGTGAGAATATTCTAACTAGTGAAGATGGCATGACTAACAAAGGAGGTTGGTAGGTCGTTGATCTAGTGTTCCTTGTACGAAGAGTTTTCACTTTGAAGATTCTAAAGAGAGTTTGGAGTACAAAAGGAAGCCATGATCTTGATTAATGTTTCTTTTGGTTCGTTGGTGGTTAACTATTTGACCAAATCCCTAGCAGAGGGGAGGTTCCAGATATAGAGGCAATATCTTGTGTTTGGTAGAGAACACTTTTCTTGGTAAGGGGAACTGTATGGTAGAGTGCCATTAATATTAACAACGAACAGAGGAGATCTGGGTGCACACATAGAAGGCATGTGTGACAATTGTGCAGGTATGTACTACAATAAGGCAACCCTCCTCCAATATAATTTCGTATAATAGTTCTCCACAACCCCTCTTCAACAATTTTGTACAACAATAATGAGGGTGCATGAGCATTTATGGAGAAGAAGAGATAGAGGTTGCATGCATGCACGATCCTCGGTTTAGTTCCAATTTAGATGCCTTTTATGTTTAACACTTCAGTTGTTTAGCACTTCAGTTCTATTTTTGGTTTTGGTTTAGTTTGAATTTCCATGCATTGAGTTTCTAATTTAAGTTTGCATGCATTGGTTAGGTAAGGCGCATGCAACCTAGCTCAATTTAGTGAAGTGCATGTAGCCTAGTAATCAAGTCATATATCTCAAGGTGCATGCATGCTTACATGCCTTAGATCATCTCCAGTCTAAGTTGCACGGTATGGGGAAACAAAAACACACTGAAAATGTGACCCCTCAAAAATTTGGAAACATGATATATATATATATATATATATATATATATATATATATATATTGTTAGATTTTAGGGTAGAATGCTAGACAGTAGTCACTTTTTAATTTCAATGCTAAACCAACTTAGATCTGTAACTTAACATATAAAAGATAGATCTATAATGTATTGTAGCAGCAGAAAAGTAGAGCTTAGAAAAATATATCAGATCCAACAGTAGTACTTAAATCTAAGATCAGAAAACAACAGAGCTATATGATAAACAAGTTTCAGATCATAGATAGTGATTAGCAACTCTTTTAGATACAACAGTAGGTCTATATACTCAGACCATAGACAGTAATGAAGAGCTCTCTAAACATAACAACAGATCTAGATATAACTGAGTTCTAAGATCTAGAAGAAAGAGTTATTAACAGATCTATATATCAGTAGAATAGACAAAGCTTATTCAGTGCTTATTCAAATTGACAATGCTTATCTAGCAGATCTATATATAGCAGCAGATAGACAATTCAATAAAACAATTCTACAGTTAACTCAGATCTGAAGCTATAGGAAACAAGTTGTAATCATACCTGGTACTTGCCTTACCTCTGAAGATAGCACAAAGCCATAATAGGTGTAGGTCCTTGTAGTTATGCTCAGACAAAGGTTCAGTTCATGGATCAACAATAAGATCTTTTATGCCAAAGATAGAAGGAATTTTCTTGCCACCGAGTCAATAGGTTAAGGGGATAAAACCATTTACAGAAAAGAGATCAAACCCTCAATAACAAAAGCCTTTCTCAAGGAGACTTTCAGATCTGGAAACACTATACTGAGTGTAAACCCTTGTCACAACAGTGAGCTCTAAAACCCCATACACAGCAGCTGGAACAAGTAACAGCTAGCAGGGAGAGGACGCGGCACTTAGAGAGGGGTCATGGCAGTCAGCAAGAGGGGTGCGGTACCCAGCAGATAGGTCACGACAGGCTTCAGCCTTCAGCTAAAGTATCCACGGCTATCACATAGAGAAGGCAGCACACATCAAAGCACAAGAGGGCCGCGACTATCCTTCAAGGAGGCCAATACTACAGCAGGAAGATAAGAGGCTACTCCAAGTATGCAAAGGGGACGGACCACTTCAACAGCAGATCAAAACTGAGGCCGCAAGCTCAAGGAACTTCCACACACATCAACCGCAGATAAAAACTGAGGCCGCAACTTGAAGTATCCCCACGCTATCACAAATAGGATCAATGTCTAATTGGTGTAGGAGGGTGGGGTTCTTTATATAGTAGATAGGGCAAGGTTAGGGTTAGGTTAGGGCAACGTTAGGGCCAGGTTAGGGCAACGTTAGGGCTAGTTAAGTTACATTAAAGAGTCACATGTTTAAATTAGGAATTTAAGCATGTGACAATTATTTAACTTTAAAACATAACCCCCAATAAACCAACAAGAACCCCAAATCAATCAACCAAGGGTAAGGGAGGGTTTGCAAGGTGGCATTACTCATTCCTTCAAATCATATGGTGAACCTATTAC
>JASDQU011313219.1:0-14339 GCA_032191745.1 Picea mariana
TTGTACGAGAGTTCAACTTTAGCATGCGAGTGGTTTGAGATCCACAACTTTAGGGGTCTATTCAAAATTTGTTGTGGAGTATCTGAACTATAAATGTATGTGATTTCTTCATTAATTTATGTGAAGTTTTATGAGCATCTTTTCTCAATGTTCCATTGTGTTAAATCTTTGATTGATAATTAACCTTGTCTCTACACTACTCGAATGACGAATGTCGAGATCATCTACCGTAATGGAGATTCTCTTGGAAATTACATTGATAAATCTGAACCTAAATATTGAATGTTTACTTACATTGAGGTCTATGTCGAAGTGGATCTAGAAAAACAACTCCCCAGAGTTGTTCGTCTAACCCTAGACAATTGGTGGCATGTCCAACCTGTGGACTATGGTCAATAACCCTTCAAATGTAAGTTGTGCTATAATATGGTCATTTTGCAAAAAAATACAAAAATAATTCATAATAATACCAACAAGAACAAGAGATCAATGACCAACAGAAAAAAATGAAGAAAAACAAGACTAAAAAGCAAAACCCCAACAAGAACAAGAGATCAATGACCAATGGAAAACAACGAAGAGGAAAAGGACCAACAAGAAAAAACAAAATCAAAAGAAAAAAAATCAAATGTAGATATCCCTTGAACATAAAAGGCACGAGAACAAAGTCCCAAAAAAGAACAAGGAGGATCAAGCAATCCCCCAATCCCAAATCAGTCAAGAAGAGGATAAAATGAAAGCAAGTATGCAGAACCTACGCAAGGAGGTAGCCCATGCAATACTCCCAATTATTTTTAGGTTCTTTCACATCCTCCGAGATTCCTTTAACAAAATATCCATATTAAGACAACCATGCAAATATCTAATATAGACATGTTGGATCTAACCCCCAAGGATGATGACAAAGAAGTAGGTTCAAATCACAAGGAATGTTGAAGTATGATAATTACTCTCGCTAATTCTAGAAGAATTTGGTTGATCGAGTATGCATAGATTAGTTAGTTGGGTGATTAGTTAACTTGGACTTTTTATATTTATGAAAAGTTAGCCTATTGTTAGTTGTTGATTGTATCAAAACTCTAGGGTTGATAGTTAAATCTCTATTGTAGAGCATTTATTTAATAATGAGAAGGAAGAACCGTGATCTATGATTTTTCATGTGTTAATATATTTTCCTATGTTTTTCCTCGTATTTGTCTATGCTTATCAATTTAACATGGTATCAGAGAAAGCTTAATTCTCTTTAAAGATAAGAGAGTGGGTTTATTCCAATCCTATGGAGAAAGTTGTGTAGACTTTGAGCCAGTGATTGGACAATGCATAAGATTTGAGTGTGAGGGAGAAACAAGTTTTGTCGTGGGAGAATATGATAGAAAAGAATTCATCATGAATAAGATCTGGAAGAGTCAAGACATAGTTGTGTCCAGAGAAAGCATCAATATTAAAGAAGACAATAAGAAAATTGAAAGGAGATCCCATGGAATCATAGATCAAGGATTCCAAGAAGTATGTTGTTTCAAGGAGAACTGTCATGTGATCACTGGGTGAAAAGATCCCAAGTGAAGAATACAAGACATGAGCCTTTTGCTATCTGTTGACGAGAGCTACCATTTTCTCAAATCCTAGCCACTGGATTAAAGAGGTAAATTGGTTAAGTTTTATTTGGTGAATTACAATTTTGAGGAAAAAAAAAATTAGGGCTACGAAGAAAGAATATTGTTAGGGTTTGACATAAGGTTCATTTAAAACTATTGATTGAATATGTTTTTATGATTATTTCACTGGAATAATATAGTTGACAGAGAAATTATCTGGAGTTATGACTATGGATCTGTTGAGGCCTCTTATTTTCATTGGTNTTAATTCTCTTTAAAGATAAGAGAGTGGGTTTATTCCAATCCTATGGAGAAAGTTGTGTAGACTTTGAGCCAGTGATTGGACAATGCATAAGATTTGAGTGTGAGGGAGAAACAAGTTTTTTTGTGGGAGAATATGATAGAAAATAATTCGTCGTGAATAAGATCTGGAAGAGTCAAGACATAGTTGTGTCCAGAGAAAGCATCAATATTAAAGAAGACAATAAGAAAATTGAAAGGAGATCCCATGGAATCATAGATCAAGGATTCCAAGAAGTCTGTTGTTTCAAGGAGAACTGCCATGTGATCACAGGGTGAAAATATCCCAAGTGAAAAATACAAGACATGAGCCTTTTGCTATTTGTTGAGGAGAGCTACCATTTTCTCAAACCCTAGCCACTGGATTAAAGAGGTAAATTGGTTAAGTTTTATTTGGTGAATTACAATTTTGAGGAAAAAAAAATTTAGGGCTACGAAGAAAGAATATTGTTAGGGTTTGACATAAGGTTCATTTAAAACTATTGATTGAATATGTTTTTGTGATTATTTCACTGGAATAATATAGTTGACAGAGAAATTATCTGGAGTTATGACTATGGATCTGTTGAGGCCTCTTATTTTCATTGGTAAAAAATATGGTTTTTAGGCCATTAAGATGAGAACCAAATTACACATAGATAATTTATGGGACATTGTTTTGAATGAGTTTGAAGAACCACTAAATCAAGCATCCTTTAAGGCCATGACACAAGATCAAAGGATCAATGTATAGTCAATAGGAAGGATGATGCAGTAGAATTGTTTCTCATTTAACAAGGCTTGGATGAGAGGATTCTTCCAAAAATTGCAGCAACAACTAGGTCTAAAGAAGCTTGGGATATTTTCAAGATGGAATGTAGTGAAAGGGGGAGAAACACCTATCAACATCAAGTTGAGTCACGTAAAATTATAGTTGTTGATAAAGTGGCTATCATACCAGAAGTTTCTTTTGAAGAAGTTATGGAAGATCCAGACATTGATAGTACAGTTGTTGCAGAGAAATTTGTTGAAGAAATTGTAGAAGAAAAAGGTGATGTTGTACAATATGTAGAGAAAGAGCATGGTGAATAAATTGAAGTTGAGGAAGAAAATGAAATTACGTTTACATTTATAGCAAAATTTCAAGAAAAATTAG
Source organism: Picea mariana (assembly GCA_032191745.1). Lineage (NCBI taxonomy): Eukaryota > Viridiplantae > Streptophyta > Pinopsida > Pinales > Pinaceae > Picea > Picea mariana. The sequence continues at coordinate 3,031 of JASDQU011313219.1, forward strand.
TTGCAATGAATGTTAAGTTTGATTATGAGGCAAAATTGACATTTCTTAAGGAATGGCTTGCAAATTCTAAGTATGATAAAGATGACACTGGATATGAAAAAGATGAAGTAGAAGAAGGAACAAAACAAATAAAGGGAATCATCAAACTTATTGAAGCTTTCACAATAGTGGAAGAGAAGATGGAAGAGAATGAAAATGTTGTTATAGATGTTAACAGAGATGTTCAATCAGCAGTAGTTGAAGTACAAGAAGATGCAGAAGAAGAACCAGATGAAGAAAAAAAAGAAATATTGAAAAAGAAGCTCAGAGTAAAGAAGAATTTGAAGAAGAAAACAAGGTACGCAGAATGTAAAGTTTGGAATGAAAGAAAGAAAAATATTATAGAGCATAGGGAAAGGTGCACCAACATGCAAAATTAAAGGATTTAAAACAAGTATTGTAAGGCTAGCTAAGACATAGACCAATAGGAAATCATGATTCTATAATTCTATTGAGGCATTGTCAAACGTAATGGTTAATGTTGTTAGCAATCATAATTACGGGGTAGTGTTGGAGTAAGGTAGTTACTCCCACTAGTTTTAGAAGAATTTGGTTGATCGAGTATGCATAGATTAGTTATTTGGGTGATTAGTTGATTTGGTATTTTTTTTGTATTTATGAAAATTTAGTCAGTTGTTATTTGTTGACTGTATCAAACCTCTATAGTTGTTAGTTAAATTTCTATTGAAGAGCCTCTATTTAATAATGACAAGGGAGAACTATGTTCTATAAGTTTTTCTACGTTAATATGTTTTCTCGTGATTTTCTTCATATTTGTCTTTGCTTATCAATTTAACAATGAAGAAGAAATTGATAGAAATCCTAATCCGATCGAGGCTACTCCAAGGGTATTGATGATCCAAAATTGGATCTCGAGACCAAAATGGGTCCAGGAAGGCCTAAAAATCAAAGTTCTCAGAATGGCTTCAAAATGGACGTGTGTGTAGGCTTCATCAATACGAACCCAACACAACTTTAACAGGCTCGAACGGACGTCGCATGACCAAGATATCATGGTCTGTTCATTTGGCCAAACAAGCAAAAAAAATGTTGATTGTACAGTCCGTACAGTGCCAAGTGGAAGCTAACTATACAGGTCGTACATGTGACATGGAAAGGTACAATGGATGATGATGAGGACAGGTACAGGTGGATTAATCAGGGAGTGACATGTGTCACCACTGCAAGGGTGACATGTGGCACGACCGTACAGCATGTGGCATGTTTGTACGACGCGTGTAAAATGTGGTAGGTACAGTGGCATGTGACGTGGAAGACACGTGGCTAGCAGATGTGGATGAATCAAGTGCTAACACATGTCATTTTTTTTGATGTATGGTACGATGCCACATGGCCCAGACATGGGCTGCCACGTGGCACCCATTTGTTGGTTAATTTTATTGCAAAATTATTAGACTCTATGGAGTTTGAAATCGCAACCTCGGGCGTGGGAAGAAACGACTTGGCAGGGATGGGCTGGCCAACCCGCCCATGATATTTCTTATTAACCTAAGTCCAAATTTTTTGTTTGAATCGATTTGGTTTGCAATAATAATGGCGGAGAAAGGGCTCAGGCCTACCCCCAACCCCCAACGAAAACACACCATGTGACCATATTACATGCGACCTCAAGGTTTAACTTGGCGTGGGTTTTGAAATAGCACCCGGTTCAACGTCTCATATGAACCATCCAAAATACCACACTCTTTACGGGTGCGAAGGTTTGATATATCCACGGTTCTCGGCACCATTTTCACATGTGACCCAGACTTGTTTGTTGTGCATGGAAGTATAGGGGTTAGCCCTAGTCGGTAGGGCTAGCCCATCGACCAAGGGGATTAACCTTGGGCTACAGGGTGGAGAGCTAACTCTATTAGCGTGTGGGGCAACTAGACCGCAGCCATATGGCCTTCCAACATACGAATAGGAGCAGGATTTCAGGGGGCCAACGCATAAGTAGTCTAGCACTAGGCCACATGGAGCGCGCCAAGTGACCAGGAGCCCTCGATTAGGGAGTTGCGCCCATTTTATGCCTAAAGTAGGTTTTTCCACTTTATAATAAATATTTTTTATGATTTATTCAACAGTTTTATGGGATTTTGGTCATTTTTGGGATATATTGGGCCCTTTTTTAGGCTAGATCTTAGGGAGAAGTTGGGAGGTTGTTACTAACTTTAGGCCTATAAAAACCAGAGGTTCTTGAAGCCAACGAAAAGGTTCAGAATAGGTTTATGCTGGAGAATTTCCAAGCCAAAGCAATTTTTATGCAGGGAAGTTGTTGAGGAGAGCACCTTTGTGGGCCATTTCTGGGAGCTTCGTTTATCCAATTTTAGTGCCGTCAGTTTTGTTGGGTTCTAGAGATCTGGTAGAATAGGACTAGATCAGTTTATAACCTTTTTCACACTGTTGTGATACACTTTGAAATCTTTGAAAAGAAATAAGTAAAACTCACACACTGAGACAAAGGCTCAAAGATGTAGGCGAGATTGTCGAACTCCGTTATCACTTTGGTTTTTTATGGTTTGATGTTTTTCATGCTTATGTTTAGATATGATTATTTATTTATGTCTATCATATTTCTTTTATAATTCTTCCTCTTTCATTAGTTTCCTAAATGGTAATTTAACTCATGCAAGATAACTCAACCATTGTCAATTAAAAGATCTTTGCAGATCAAGTGGTATCAGAGCTAGTTGACGTTTGGTTTTTCAGTTTGCATGATTACCAGGGAAAATTTGAATCGTGGTGAAGGCGATATTGTTGAAGAGAATCCATTGATTGGATTGAGAAGGATAACTTCTCAAAGTGAGAATATGGCATCGGAAGAGGTACTTTCTCATGATGAGAAAGAGTTTCGAAAAACTTTATTCGCCATGTCGGAGATGATGAAGGTTTTGTATGAGGATTACCTAGAACGGAAGAGACCGAATCTAGGTGAATCTTCAAAGGTCAAAAGTGAAGAAGGAGAGGATCCTCCTCAAATTCCTCCACCTCCTTCTTCACCTCCTTCTTCTCCTTTCTCTTGAAGTTCAATTTTTAAAAGCACCGCAGGAAAACATGTTGATAAACATAAACAAGAAATGTCTTTGCTAAAAGTTCATGTGAAATTTTAATTACCTATGTATGATGGTGAAGTCAATGCAGAGAGACTTGATAATTGGTTCAGACAAGTGGAGGTTTATTGCAGTGTGAAATAAATCAAGGATGAGGCAACTCGGATCAAGTTGGCATCACTTAGACTTCCAAGCACAACACTCATCTGGTGGAAAAGCAAGTTGCAAAATGGCACGCAACAAGTGGGTAATGTATTTCCATCATGGAAAAGTCTTATTTCTGCACTTAGAAAACAATTCTATCCTTTGGGTTATAAAGATAAATCCTTAATTGAATGGCAAGGTCTTAAACTAACAAAAGGACAAACAATGCAAGGATACACAGATGGTTTTTGTAAGATGGCATTGATGTTAGATATTCCTATACATACCCAAGAAACTCTTATAAAGTATATAGGAGGTTTACCTGCACACATTCGAAATATTGTATTCATGTTTGGACCTACTAATCTTGATGAGGTTTTTGTTCAAGAGACATACATTGAAGCAGGGAAAATAGGAGTGGGTGTATCAGGGGAATCGTCTTCAAGGAAAGAGGACAAAAGGAAGTGGAATGGCAAGAAGGAAAATTCAATGGCAAGAAAAGAAGAGAAACTCTATTGCAAGCATTGCAAGAAAGAAGGGCATGATGAGGACCATTGTTGGTAATTACATCCCGAGAAGAGACCGAAGTGGTTCAAAGAAAGGAAAGGAAGTCAAATAGTTGCAGCAGTGACATGACCAACAGACTTGGGTTCAGATTCGGGTGATGAATCTAAAGTCTCATTGGTTGGTTTGACAAGTAAAATTGGTGACGGATTTGATTGTAGAAGTAAATATTTTCACATAAGGGTCATAATGAGACACATTAAGATCGACGCATTGATAGATAGTGGTTATCAATATAACTTAATTTCATAGGAATTGGTTAAACAATTTGGATTAAACACTCAAATGCATCATAAGCCTTACACACTTAAATGGATAAGCAACAATCATGAATTGCACAAAACAAAGCGATGCACATTAAAGTTTGCAATTTCAACTAAGTTTGTGGATGAGGTAACATGTGATGTGGTGCCACTAAGTGAATGTGGAATGGTCTTAGGCATTCCTTATTTGTATGATCGCAAAGCAATCTTCTACAGGGAACATAATCAATATCATTTAACCAAAGCAGGTCAAGAGTATGTGGTTCATGCTCATCAATTAAAGGCAAATAAATCTCTTTAAACTATGAAACAATTAAGAAAGACGGCTCAATCAAGCAACACACATATAATTGTTTCAAATCAAGTAGTTGATCTTAAGCAAGAACAAGAGATGATTGTAGAATGGAAAATCAATCACACTTTGCTTCAAGATAAGTTGATGTCGTGCAAGTATTACAAACATATTAGCTCATTTGCAATCATATTTCTGATGTTATCATTAGTAATGTTGTCAACATGGATGATAGTGGCTTCAGTAAAATGTGACAGAGTACAAATGGCTAACAATATGCTGTCAGTTATCATGATTGTTTTGCAATTGATCTTGATGAGACAGGTGCACGGGACAGAGTTTAAAGACAAAGAACAAGTTGGGTGGCCCATCCCGCACTTGATCACTGGTCAGTAACTGTTTGGAGGACCAAAAGGTCTTTAGTGGGGAGGTGTGATCCAGAATTGGATCTCGGGACCAAAATGGGTCCAGGAAGGACTAAAATTCAAAGTTCTTAGAATGGTTTCAAAACGGATGTGTGCATAGGCCTCATCGATACCAAGCCAACACAGCTTGAACGGGCTCAAACGGACATCCTATGACCAAGATATCACGGTCTGTTCATTTGGCCAAACAAGGAAAAAAAATGTTGATTGTAGAATGCCACATGGCAGATGTCTGTACATGGTGTATGTCTGTACAGCTGACATGGCAAGGTATAGTGGATGTTGATGAGGATAGGTACAGGTGGACCAATCAGGGAGTGACACGTGTCACCACTGCAAGGGTGACATGTGGCACGACCATACGACACATGGCACGACCATACGACACATGGAACAACCATACGACACGTGGCACGTCCATACGACACGTGGAAAATGTGGCATGTGATGTGGCAGACACATGGCTGGAATATGTGGACAAATAGAGCACTGACACATGGCAGTTCTATTGGCGTATGGTACGGTGCCATGTGGCCCAGACATATGGGCTGCCACATGGCACCCATTCATTGGTTAATGTTATTGCAAAATTATTGGACTCTATGGGGTTTGAACTCGTGACCTCGAGAGTGGGAAGAAACGAATTAGCAGGGTTGGGGCTAGCCAGCCCGCCCGTGATAGTTCTTATTAACCTAAGTCCAAAATTTTTATTTGAATTGATTTGGTTTGGAATATGGTGGAGAGAGGGCAGGGGCCTAGCCCCAGCCCCTAACGAAAACACACCATGTGGCCATATTACATGCGACCGCAAGGTTTAACTTGGTGTGGATTTTGAAATAGCACCTGATTCAATGTCCCATACAAACCGTCCACATGACCACACTCTTTACGGGCGCGGAGGTTTGATATAGCCTCGGTTCTCGACACCATTTTCACATGTGACCCGAACTTGTTTGTTGCACGCAGAAGTATAGGGGTTAGCCCTGGTAGGTCAGGCTAGCCCGTCGACCAGGCGGCTTAACCTTGGGCTACACGTCGGAGAGCTAACTGTATTAGCATGTGGGGGAACTAGACTGCGACCATATGGCCTTCTAGCATACGACCAGGAGCAAGATTTCAGAGGGGCAGCGCATAAGTAGCCTAGCACTAGGCCACATGGAGGCGCCAAGTGACTAGGAGCCCGCGATTAGAGGGATGCGCCCATTTTTATGCCTAAAGTGGGTTTTTCCACTTTATAATAAATATTTTTTATGATTTATTCAACAGTTTTATGCGATTTTGGTTATTTTTGGGAGATATTGGGCTCTTTTTTAGGCTAGATCTTGGGGAGAAGTTGGGGAGATTGTTACCAACTTCAGGCCTATAAAAACCAGAGGTTCTTGAAGCCAAGGAAAAGCTTCAGAATAGGTTTATGTTGAAGAATTGCCAAGCGAAAGCCATTTTTATGCAAGGAAGTTGTTGAGGAGAGCACCTTTGCGGGCTATTTCTAGGAGCTCAGCTCATCTGATTACAGTGTCGCCAGTTTTGTTGGGTTCTATAGATCTGGTAGAACAAGACCAAATCATTTTGTAACCTTTTTGGCACTGTTGTGATGTACTTTTAAAGCTTTGAACAGAAATAAAAAAGCTTCACCCACTTAGACAAAGGCCCGGAGACGTAGGCGAGATTGCCGAGCTCCGTTATCACTTTGGTGTTTTATGGTTTATTGTTCTTCATCCTTATGTTCAAATCTGTATATTGCTTTATGGTTGTCATATTTCTTCTATAATTCTTCCTCTTTCATTAGTTTCATAAATGGTAATTTAACTCATGTAAGATAACTCAACCATTGTCGATTAAAAGATATTTTCGGATCACTTGACAAGAAAAAGAGCACAACAAAAAAACAATGAAGAGGAAAAAGAAGAAGAGATTAAGGAAACCAAGCACACTAGAAAAGAAGAAATAAAACCGACCAAGGACATAAGAGAAGAAATAGAAAACAGAGTGAAAAAGTTGGGTTGAAGTCGATAATAGAAAAATGTGTGGAAACAAGATCTAAGCCTCGCAAGATCTTTGTATAGGCATCTCCTCTAAAACGAGGAGGTATTAATCCTTCCAATAAGTAATGATCATCATCTCATGGAACTACTCGAGTTTGGGGAGTTACCCCAAATCAGAAGCTGTTAAAAATTTAGTTATTCAAGAAGCAATAATGGTTCTTCTTATACAGGAAACAAAGGTGGATAAACAAAAAGTGTTGGAAGAATGTAAAGTGCAATGGAGAATAGGAGAGGTCGAGGTGGTAAGGACTCGAGGAGCTTCTAGAGGAATATGTGCACACTCTAGAACAATAAGGTCTTGAGACTTGAATCATGCTCAAAGTCCTAACACTAGCTTCTTACATGCCTCATTCATAGATATACAAGGTAGAAGTGGAACATAATCAACCTCTATATTCCAAACAACTTTCAAGAAATTATTGATGTTGGGACTGTTTGCATAATCTTAGGAATGCATACATTGAGAAATTTAGCATTATTATGGGTGACTTCAATGTATCCCTAACTCAAAAAGAAAAGAAACGACATAATATAGTCTAAGATCTCTTTCACGAAACACTAGAGGACTTGATTTCAAAATGGGATTCACTGGACACTAATCCCACAAAGGGAAAATTCACACGATCTAATAAGAGAGTGGGGCCCAATATAAATTCTCTCAATCTTTCTGTTAAAGATTGGGAAAAAAATAAATTACCTCTGTTGAAGCACGAGTAAGAGAAATTAAAAAGAAAGATGAAAGAAAAAAATGAAAAAATGGAAGCTGAAAACTCCAGTAGCGATCTAATAAGAGAGAAAGTCGAGGTCTATCAAAATTACCAATAATTTCTAAGAAAGAAAAAAGGAGGGTCGTGCTTGAAGTCTCCCAACCCATGGCCCAAAGAAGGATCCGATCAGTTTCTCTAATCCTTCCTCTCAAGTCTAGCAAATTGTGTTGGGAAAATAAGTATCAAGATTTAACAATGGGGTCCCACTGGTTCAATCTTGTTGGGCAAGTGGTAATAATTAAATATGTTCTACCTGCTCTTCCAATTTTTCAATGATCTGTTCTTCATATCCTATGGAAGTTTCTCTTCAAATAATGCAAAAAATCATAAAAACTCTTTGGAAAGGGGGAAAATCCAAAAAAATAAATTCAATTAGTTTATTGTAAATCAATAAGGAATTTCAAAGACTATTGTAAGGTCTCCTATTTCAGGGCCTTAATAATTATATCATTATCTCCTAAAATCCTACTTAAATAACTGCAATTTAGTTTCAGGTTTTCTTTCTACAAGGAATAAACTGGTAGATAGACAGTATAACAACAACAACATAATAAAAATAGCAGCATAATAGCAACAGGTCAACTAGTAAAATGCATAAAATACGTACATTGACCTGCAGGTTGGTTGATTTAGCCCCTGGTTCTCTTATTCTTGAGCTTGCCCAAACTTCCCAACTAAATATTAACCTCTCAACCAACTAGGAACAGCCTCTCTGACTCCCTAGCTCCAGTAATCCTTGCAGTTTCTAGGCCCTCGAGCCCAAAGTTCCCAACAACAACAGTGCCCTATGAGAGTTCCCAAAACAAATTGCTCTTCCAATTTCCTCCTCTCTTTCAGAATTTCTCCCTCCTCCTTCCCCCAATTTTCCCCAAAACAAAGATGCTTCTTCCAAGTCCCCTCCTCCTCCTCCTCCTCTCTCAAATCCCCCTCATTAATTCGCCAACAGCCTTACCTCCCCATTATTTCCCCAACAACCTTATCCCCCCCATTAATTACTTCACCTACCTTTTAATAATAAAATAATAAAAAGACTTATTTCATTTATTTTAATAATTAATTAAATTTAAATTTAAAACTATGATAAATAATTAATCAAATTGGGTTGTTACATATAACCTACTCTTCAAGAAACTTCGTCCCAAAGTTAAATTAATTTGCAATACAAGGGTAATGACACATGATTCATACATCCACATCAAATAAACAACATCATCAATTTAAAACACTTATACATACTAGCGTACATGTGCAAAGCATGCATGTGTAGCTAGCACATACAGGACTCACACATATACTAATGACCATAATTATCACACCTAAAGTAATTCTTATATGTGTCAAATCCAATCAACAAGACCATTCATTTCATTAAAGATAGTAAACCATTTAAAATGTTCGCAAAATCCCACAATTATAATAATTTAGCACAAGCAACATTCACTTAGATAATTGTAGTTCAGTCAAGCAATTATAAATATATATATATATATACATATTTTTTTTCGAAAAGAGGAAATCAAGAAATTCTTCTATAAGGAGAAACCCCACACACTCTCAACTACTTCTAGTTATCCTTCCTCCCTAACCTACTTCCATATTCCATCACTATCCTTTCTCTACTGGACTATCTTGGAGCATCAACTATATTGACCTAACTCCAGATAGAACCCGTAAGCAGAAGTGTCAACTCTCTTGACCAAGCTTCCCCGACAGGCAACTGACAGTCATCATCATACATCTAGGGGAGCGTGAGCTAACACCGTCCTTTCATGAATCCATGTTTCAGAGGATACACAATGGGAAATGTTTCCACCCCTCCTAATAGAACTAAGGTCAACACTCTACCATGGACCATACAATGGCACTGTGTCGCTGGAAATTTTGTCATTGTATATTCAGTTTTAGGCAGTCTCACCACCTGAAAAACCTGCACTTGTCCACATATCATAGCAATGCATTTGAACCAACATAATTTCACATACAAAGATTCATACCATATTGTTTTTCGATCGATGTTCACGACATCAACCTTTTATCATCATTATCCTTTGGTTATTTCATAGCCTCTTGACCTGCCAATTAATATAGAACACAAACTCATACATATCCATGCATTATCATCATGTAAATGCATTTAATCATAACGCCAATCTAGTATCGACGTACCAACAACTTTAAATGACAAAATTTTCAAGTTAAAAATAGATTGCATAATATCCATCATAATTCAAATAGCATTAAACATTCATAGAATTGACATTCACATAGGTTCGTATGTCTTAAAATTTCAAGTGTATCATTAATAGTTTCACAGTAAATATGAAATAAAGATGATTAGACCTTAAGTAATTCTAGTTGTCTAAGTCAAAAGGTGGCATTACATACACCCAACAATCGGGAAAACATATTATCAAGGTAGTCAAAAGGCAAGGGATGATCTCATCGTATGATCTTTGCATCCTCCCAAGTAGCAGATCCCGAGCTATATCGGTATGACTACTAGTTAAAACCTTAACTCATTATTGTTTTTCTTGTTAAGTGAATCTTATATTAAGATTTGCATAACTTTCACTAAACCATGCATGTAACCCCACTTATAATACTTTTCTAATTATAACCTATTACTACTAACTTTGATTGTCACTATAGCTCGAGTGATAAAACACATACGCCAATGCTAAAGTTTCCCATGCTTAGGAACATTGAATAAGATATTAATAATTGATCACTATGTGAATTAGTCATTATAGGGTCTATTCAATCACTGATTTTAATCAATCACCTTCTTGTTAATTAGAAATTTAACTTAGTCCTTACCATTTTATCATGCATAATTATCTCTTTTATTGTGTATACTTTATACATTTATTTTAATTAGGTTATATATTACATGCATCCATTCAACATACTTCATACCATCAAGATCACATTCCTTCCACAATGTCATTTATTGTTATAACTTTCAAGGTATCACTACCATCACTCATTACTTGCAATGTAATTGACCTCTTTTACTTTATAGCCTTTCCACCACATTTCTCTTTACTTTTACTTCCATATTCATTACCTATCACTCGACCATTAGATCATACTTTGCTTATTATTTTATGAATATTAACTATCATTGATCATTAATATAATCAATTTATATTATAAACATCACTTTACCTACACCTACATGTTATAACAATAAATTTTAATGTACACTTACTCTACCTAATTCATTTAACCTTTTTGCATTCCCCTTTAACTTACTTGCAGAATATAGCATAAATAGTATTTGAAAACTTTATATTCACTATTTGTTTTTAATTTGTATGTAGAACCCTATTATTGTGGCACATAGATTATTATTATTAATATACCATAGATATATATACTATGACTACCACCTCTATACTTTAGCTCATTACACATACTTGTCTATAGATTATATGTACACACACTATTGTAAGTGTATTTGTTACTCTTCTTTATATTTGTTTAACATCTTATGTCATCTCACTCTTCTTTTCATTTGCAACTTATTTACTACATTATATATTTATGCACATGAATCCTTAATTGTTGCTATAATTTTCTTTTTCTTTTTCTATATCATTTGTTTCACTTAAAGGGACTAGGGACATTGATGGTTACTAAACTATCTTACTTATTTAATATGGGAAAAATATTTAAACTTTGCAACAATTTAATCATGATTAAAATCTTTTTCACTAA
>JASDQU011313222.1:1275-24781 GCA_032191745.1 Picea mariana
CTCCACCTTATATACTCTAGGTAAGTAGGGTAGTACTAATGGGAGTTTTTGGCCATAGACAACCTGAAAGGGAGTCATTTGAGTGGCACCATGATAAGTTGTATTGTACCACCATTCTACTTCAGGTAACCACTAAACCCATTGGGGTTATCATTTTGAAGTAGAGCACCTCAAATATGGTTCCAAATGTTTGTTGACAACTTCAATCTAACTGCCAGTCTTGGGGTGATAAGAGGTTCTAAGATTCATTTGAGTGCCCTGGAGTCGAAACAAATCTTGCTAGAAATTGTGAAAGTGGGATCATGATCCATCACAACAGATTGTGCCATACCATAGAGTTTAAAGATATTATCCTTGAATACTTGAGCGCCCATGGAGGCTTTAAAGGGGCGTTGTAGAGAACACAAATGAGCATATTTGGAAAGGTTATCAACCACAACCATGATGACATATTTATTGCTAGAATTGGATAACCCCAAAATGAAGTCCATATAAATGTCAATCCATATAGCTAGTAGAATGGGTAAATATTGTTTCTCCCTTATGTCGTTGGAAAAGGTCACATTCTTCCACAAAGGTGTGGATGTCCTTCTTCATTCCTTCCCTAAAAATGAACATTTGATCCTTTCATATGTTTTATGAAATTTTGAATGACCTATTGTTGGAGAGGCAAGGAGTTTAGATAACACCGTTGATTTAAATGTTGACTTCTTATTCAAATAAAGACACCCTTTATAGTGAATATAATCATTTTTCCAAGTGTGGCCCTGAAATGCATGGGGTTCCATTTGAAGTTGTTGTATTACTAGGTGAGTGGTATTGGGATATTTTAACCTTTCTTTGTGAATGTCATCAACCAATATGGTACAATGAAGGAGAGTGAAAAGAGGTACCCTTCCTCTTGATACTTTCAAGAGAGAGCATTTTCTACCACATTTTCTTTTCCCCTCTTCTAAATTATCTCATAGTCACATCCCAATATTTTGGTGACCCATTTCTATTCCTTTGGGGACAAAATCCTTTGCTTTAGGAAATATTTCAAGAATTAATGATCCGTTGTAATCTAGAAGCATCGCCTGAGTAGGTATGGATACAAGATATCCATAGCATGCAGTATAGCCATCAATTATTTTTCATAAGTTCATTTTCCCAAGTGCCTCTCATAGATTTGTTTGTTGATAATGGCCAATGGGTGTCCCTCTTGCATGATTACTTCTCCGACGCATTTATCGGAGGTGTCACATTCTAAGAAAAAGTTCTTAGTGAAGTCTGGTAGAGAAAGTACGAGGGTTCTACACATAAAATTCTTCAAATCTTGGAAAGATTGTTATACAGAATCATTCCAATTGAAAGATTGTTTTTTAATAAACACTGCGAGGGGAGTTTCAATGTTACCATAGTTCCTTACAAATGTTTAGTAGTAACCAGTGAGATCAAGAAAACCACTTAAAATTTTACGAGTTTTGGGATGGGTTTAATTCTTTATTGCTTCAATTTTAATCAGATCCACACATACATCATCATGACTAAAATTATGGCCCAAATATTCCACTTCAGAGACACCAACGACACATTTGGAACTCTTGAGAAAGATTTGATGATTAACATGTAGTCACAAGACCTGATCCATATGAGTGACATGGGCATTCCAAGTTTTATTGTAAATCAAGATGTCATCAAAAAAGACAAGGACAAAATGATGCAGAAAGGGTTGAAATATTGTTTTCTTGATACTCTGGAAGGTGTAAGAAGGTGCATTGCAAGGGACAAAGGGCACCACGAAGAACTCATAATGGCCTACATGAGTGTGAAAAATAGTTTTGGGAATATATGCCTCCTTTCATGTGAATTTGGTGGTATCTTTAGCAGTGATCAAGTTTGGTGAAGAATTGAGCACCTTTGAGCTCATCCAAAAGGTCATCAATGACTAGAATGGGGAACTTATGCTAGTCTGTTATTTTATTGAGAGGTCAAAATTTAGGAATAATGCACCAAGTTCCTTCTTTATTTAGGACCATGATTATTTGTGATGAATAAGGGATGGTACTAGGGTTGGTAAAATGACACCAACAATTAACAACTACTAAAATATCTTCACAATTTCATTTTTTTGGGTAAATGGATTGAGATAATCCAAAAGGTCATCAATGACTAGAATGGGGAACTTATGCTTGTTTGTTATTTTGTTGAGAGCTCAAAAGTTAGGACACATGCACCAATTTCCTTCTTTCTTTATGACCATGATGATTAGTGATGAATAAGGTCATGTACTAGGGTTGGTAAAATGATACCAACAATTAGCAACTCCTAAACTATCTTTTCGATTTCATTTTTTTGGGTAAATGGATTGTGATATGGGTGTACATTGGGTCGGAGGTGTTGGTCACTGTAATTGCTTATTAACTAAACAATCAAGTGTTACATAAATTGTCAACCCAAGGAAGTCTGTTTATTTCAAAGGAAATCACACACTATATATGCTCAATCTCAAAAGCAATCTAGAGTTGTAGTAAAAGCACATTAATCACACCTTGCCTTGAACAAACTGAAGTTCTACTTTACATTACAGAAAAGCAACCTACCTATTGCAGAGTAAAAAGTTTAAGGAAATAATTATCCGAAGAATCCTGGATTACATTAATAAACAACAACCTAGGAAAGAAATCTTTCAAGATACTGCAAAGGAAAAGACCAACTATTCTGTAACAGAGAACACGACCCTATTCCCCAAGCAGGAATCTTCAGCACCTGTTTCCGATTATCACACTTTCATGAACTCATTACTAATCAAAATGATTGACACATACTGAAGGCTAATTATCTCATAACAGAGAACATGACCCTATTCCCCAAGCAAGAATCTTCAACACCTGTCTCTGATTATCACACTTTCATAAATTCATCAAACAGAATTACCAATCAGAATGATTAATAGTTACCCAAGCATGAATTATATGAAAACAATGTAACAATCAGTAAAGCAGAGTTTCAGCAAAATAGAGTTCAGTAAAATAGAGTTTCAGCAAAACATAATTTGATCAAGGCGTGAACAAAAATAATATTAACACACTACAGAACTAATGGGTGAATCTTGTGAAGAAGGTGGGCCCTCCCTTCTCACAAGATTCCCCATAAATGAAAGGAACTAGGAAGAAATTCTTAGAATAATCTTTTATTCATCTATCAACTGTATCATGTTACAATGTCTGAAGTGAACATGTCCTTCTCTGTAATTCCTTTCTAGCCAAGAAGAAGGCTCCCCTCTAATGATGATTTCCCCTTATTTAAAGAGGAGAATCCCCTCAATACAATTGATCATCAAATTACATGTGCTCATACGAATCCTATTCTTAGTCGGATCTAATCTTCTATACTGGAATAGGATATCTGGATCTCCTGTAACAGAATGTTATTACAATAGTTGGAATGGTGCTGGGTGAGGTGTAGCTGTAGCGGCCGGTGTAACAACTTCTTTATTTATCTTCTTGTTACTGCTTTTGTATACTGTTTCAGCATCGCAAATCACAAACTGTTTCAGCAACGGGATTCTGACTATTTCAACAACGTGGTCTCAAGCAACAACGATGGTTAATTCTGGCTTAAGGTGCGGCTGTTGTGGCCAGTGTAACAACTCCTTCTTACTGTTGTGTGAATTTTTGTTTCAGCATCACAGACCACGGACTGTTTCAGCAACAGGGTTTGTGTGCTTTTGACTGTTCCAGCAACGGGTCTTCAAACAACAATAGTAATCTGCAGTTCGAACTGTTTCAGCACTTATGTATTTCTGATCGATGGTTAAGTGTGAGAGTAATGTAAAATTACATGTAAAACAAATTAAACATATAGCAAAGAGAAGAGACATTATATACCTTTGGAAAGATAGGGTAAGGTGATAATGTAAGCTTAAATGTGAGTGTAAAAATGATGTAATGGTAGCAAAAAGTGTGAACAAAAAGGTACATTATAGGGTCCTAACAGGAGGATACCTGGTATGAGAATAATAGAATGATCATGCTCACCTCTAGAGAGTGGTAGGCCTTGAGGAGTTTCAAATAAGGATTGGTGTTTGTCCAAGACTAACTTCATGCCAAGATGGATGGGTTAAGAAGGTGTCTCAAAAGGTTGCATAACATGGAATTGAGACACAATGATTGAATTCCATTTTTTAAGAATATTTTCCATATGGTGGGAGTTGATGATATCTGGAGAATCAATTATGATTCATTTGAACTTGTAGTGATGCCCCTCCTACTGGAAACTCATGTATAGCTCACGAAAATCCATGGTGATGGAACCTAATGTCCGTATCCATTCAACACTCAAAAGAATGTCACAACCACCCATTTCAGTAAAAAACATGTGGGTTTCCAAGGAATAATCACCCATTTGAAGCCAAATGTTTTCACAACAACCATTGCATTTCATGGAATTTCCATTAGCAATCATGATCTAGAAGTTGTTCATAGAATGGATGTAGTAGTGTATTTCTCGGGCTACATGTCCATGAATGAATTTATGGGTGCTACCATTGTAAATTAAGATAATGACTTTGTGATGTTTGATGTAGCTAATAAATTTGAGGGTTTGGGGAGAAGAAATACTAGTCAAGGAATGCAGGGAGATATGTGGTTGCACATATTATGGAGTCGATGGAAGAATGTCATCAACAGTTGGATGAAGAGTCTCCTGAGGTATACCATCAACTTCATCATCTAAAATATCCTATAAAATGGACATAACTAGTTTTTTCTTCTTACATATATGCCCAAGAAAATATTTCTCATCATAGTTGTAGCATAGAACTTTAAGTTGGTGCTCCACAATTTCAACGCGGGTTAACTTGTTGATCTTGAGGGGTGGGGAGGATGGAGAGGGATTGGTAAGGGGAGATATTGTGGGACGGGGATGGTAATAAATTGTGTCTTTGTAATTTGATCATTTACCACCTTTTGGGCTTCCTAGGATCTTTGAGAGGATTCCAACCAAGTAGTAGGATGAGCCATTAAGACTTATACATGCATCTCTTCTTTCATACCACCGATAATGCATTCCTAGACACACATAGTGGACATAATTCTCAAATTCTAAAAAATGCAGTTTATGTAGGAATTTGGTGGATTGGTAGGAGGAAGTATGGTTTCCAGTGATAGAATGCACACATTCTCAATACAAAAATTTATGTAGTAATTTCATGGACTAGAGGTAGGGAGTAGGGTTTTGATGGTATTGAGGGCAAGGGGGTGCCAAGTGTTATAACTCTTTGATATACATGGGAGGTCCAATAGTAGGAATTGACCCAATTTCTCAAGGCACTAAATAAGGAGGCTCGACTGTACCCTTAGCCATACTACCCAATTACCTAGGTACTAGAGAGTAATCTTCCCAAGTGTTGTTCTCAGTGCACTATAGTAACAAGACAATTGATCAACTCATTTAAATCTGGTTTCAGGTAACCTACAGAACTTTCAATATACCCTAGGGTATGTGGAAGTGAAATTTTATGTACGAGTGTTTCCTGATGTTGTACTACATGAGGGGGTACCAACAATTACAAGGGTGTCCAACTAGGTGAAACCACTTGTATTTATTGCATGTATTCTTTCCATACCATATATTTACCCACTGAACAACATATCACTATGTTATTTATAGACGTCATAATATGTCACTAGCCTAAAAAATATGTTTTAAAATATTGGCTTAGGAAATTTCTCTCGTATTACTTGTGGTGTTCTTTATTAGTAAATTGGAAGATATAGAGCAATAATAATAGAATTTACCTAGATTAGTTGTAGAATTGGCACATTACAACAACAATAAGCAATAAGAGAACTAGAGTACCACATAATATTATACTTTTATTGGTGAGAGAAATATTCAAGGGGGAAACCTCCAATGAATAGAGATTCAGTTACGATATACTTCACAAGATATCTCATTACATTGCTTCTACTTATTTATACAATTATATTTACCTCCTAAGAACATGCTAGAGAAGAAATATTTAGTACATGGAACCTTGTAGTAAGCATTCTTACAATAATTTCTTTCACTTTACTACATGGGCCTTATTTACTATAGATGGTCTCCATACATAGTAACCCATATATCTACTTATAAGGGGGTTAGAGTCGAACCCTTACATAATACAAGATGACTAATGGGGAATTGATGTAAATGTTGTTTCTTGTTCAAACCAAATGAGGTGTTTAGTATTATAAGAATGTTTTATAGCAACTGACTTATTTTTGACCACCTTAATAACATATCTTCCCACATCTAATTCATCATGGAAAACCAAAAGGAAAACTCTCTCCCATTCCTATATGTTCTCATCATTCGTCAACCTAATGAAACCCTATGCCACCAAGTTTATTGCAAGAAGACTCATATTGATAGGTACCTTCATGCCCATTCCCACCACCACCTTGCTCAAAAAATTATCGTCCTAAAAACCCTTATAGCTAGAGTCATTAGAATTTATACTCCCCACCTCCTAGGAAAAGAAACAACTCACCTTCCTAATGCTCTCCTAGCCAATGCATATTCTATTTTCCAAATTAGCAAATCCTTTCACATCGCTCTCCACTTGAAATAAAAAAACCCAATTTTCAATTCCCCTCCCTAGGTCCTAATTTATCTCCCTTACATTCACAACACTATTGATCACATTTCCAATATCTTAGCCAAGAAGAGTATTAAAACTCTTTTCAAACCCCACAAAACCCTAAAACAATTATTTATAATCATTGTTAAAGACAAAACCGACCCTATTCGTTCCCAAAGAGTTTACTAAATTCCCTACTCCTATGGTAAATCCTACATAGGACAAACTAGTAGGTCAATCCAAATCCATCTCAAAGAACATCCTTACTCAGTTAGCTATCACAAAGAATTCTTATAGTACTAAAAACCTCATTTACTTTAAGCAAGCCAAAATCCTTGCATAAACACTCCATTACTCATCTTGTATTATTAGGGAATCCCTTGAAATTGATAAAGATCCTAAAAAAATTAATTGAGAAAAGACTATATAAACTTAGCCTTTCATGGAAGCCCATTATCCATCATCTATGTCAATAAACCGTTTTCCTCATCTTTACATTTTTAGCTATCCTCAACTTTTTAGCTTTGATCTCCTGCCTCGACTCTTCCATTAGGGATACCATTGTCTTCTTCAATTCCTTTTTTTATTGTAAACTTTTCTTTTATCTTTATTGCTCTCTACTTTTTTCCTTCTCTCATATTGAAATTTATTTTTATATTTTCATTATCTACTATTAAGGTTATCCTCACATTTCATTTCTTTTCATTTTTTGGGATCATTCCTCTATTTCTAACCCATGGCCTAGTCTTCTCTTATACATGGGGTTCATCAATTTAACTTATTTTAATTCTATACCCAATCTTTCCTTCTATTAATATTTAGGTTTATATAGTTTATCATTTCAACTTTTCTTTTAATTGTTATTTTTTAAAATTTCTTATTAGTTATAAGAACTATATTTGGCTGATTTGTTTTTCCTCAAAAATATAAGAACAAAAATATTAAAAAAAATAATAAGAACTATATTTCTGATTTGTTCAAAAAGGAACAAAAATATACACTTGGTTCAAAAATTAAAATGCACAAATTCACCAAAGGAAGCGCACGCATTGTGCGCAGAATGCGCGGGCCAACACAACCCTATTCACACACTGTCCACAAGATGCGCGACTGCCTACGAGAAAATCCATGCACTTCTCATGAACGACGCATTTATGAATCTTGTCGGCCTCTCAACCACTTCCAGTCCAACCCCCAAGACGATTTGACACTCAGATCTAAGCGAAATCTATCTTGGAGGCTTGTCAAGGGCTAGGAAGTGTCCTAAAAGGCCCTTTGTTCACACTATGAACTGGTTTTATCTTGCCATGAATGTACACTATAAGTATGTGCCATGGGTGTGCTAGAAAAATAAGAACTTCAAGGTATTGTTATGCTACAAGAATTCCTCTTGGAGAATCCTCTTTTCTCTTTGAATCATTCAAGAACTATAGCAAGGGCCATTCCACTCACCTCTTGAGAGGATTGGCATTGTATTTCGTCACCATTTTCACTTTCCATTGCATGAAGAGAAGAGCTCTCTATTAGGGAACTCAAGATCCCTCCCAAGGAGGAAGAGGGGATTCATAAGTCCCTGCCTTTCTCTATGGTGTTATCCTATCAATATATTGATCCATTGGTAGCTATATGAATGCCATTTTTTGTTTTTCATGGTTCTAGTTCTTGCAAGCTTCTCTAACATTTATTTCTCTTTGGTTTTAGTTTTGTCTCCTTGTTTAATGTGTATTTGGTTATCTAATCAACTCACAAACCTCTTTCTTGTTTAGATAACTTAACAAGGCAAGTAAGTGTTGTGTTTTTTCTCACCCATGTGACAAAACCAACACAACATATTGGCGACCATACTGGGGATTGGTTTCAAATTCCTCCCTATTTAAGTCTTGAGAGCACTTCTTTCTAATTGTTTGGATATGCAGGTACCAAAACCGACCTAATCCAATCTTCTAAAGTCATAATTTAGAGCCAAGGCAAGATAATTTCACTTGGAAATTTCTTTCTCGACACATGACAAGAAGTGCACGGCTCTCGAGGCACACAGATGCGAATTTTGTGCACTATGTGCGTGAAAACCTTCATAAATTTGTGCATTGTGCACATTTTGTGCCCTCTGCGTGCTTATCATAACTACAACCCATGCATAAGTTCATTTTTTCCAAAATTGTAAGGGTTTTTATGAGTGGTTTGAGGGCCCCTTGCCTTCCGTTTTTAATTTCCTGCACTTTGTAAGGAAACCACACTTCACTTAGAGTCCTTTATCACAAGAAATGTTAGATAACATAAGCACATAGGGGTAAAAAGAATCACCATTCTTCTCTTTGCTTTGTTGCCACATGGATGGCTCATTTGGCATTTAAAAATTTGAGTTGAAGTTATTGTTTTTTCAAACACAATCAATTAAATTAGGACTAGAAATCAATTTTAACCCTCAAGTATGCTCTTCCCCCGCACCCAAGTGTGATCTTGAGAATTAGAAAAGGTGGTTGA
Organism: Picea mariana; assembly: GCA_032191745.1. Classification (NCBI taxonomy): domain Eukaryota; kingdom Viridiplantae; phylum Streptophyta; class Pinopsida; order Pinales; family Pinaceae; genus Picea; species Picea mariana. The sequence continues at coordinate 10,367 of JASDQU011313222.1, forward strand.
AAGGAAATTTCATCTCCCTTAAAAAATCATTAGAAGAGGACAAAACCCCCCTAGGGTACCTCTTAGTTTTGGAAATCATCTTAGAGCTTTGTAAGAGCCCATACATGCCCACATGTCTACAATCCTAGGATAGTTTCAAAATATTTTCTAGTTTCGACAACATTCTAGGGAGTTTAAAGGATCAAGTAAGGACCCATATGTCCACATTGATAGTTCTTTAGGGCTTTAAATATTCTGCAAGGTTGTACCAAAGAAAAGCAGTGAACTAGGTAAGAAGATTTGTAAGGACCACAGGAAGTCCACATGTTGCAATCTTACACTTAACTTATTAAAAATATTTTTCACACTTTTCACTTTCTTTCACACAAAGCCACTCATCACACACATAATTTCTATTAGAATAGTGGAGGTTGAAGTAAGCTTTATTTTTAAGTACCCACAAAGTACTTCAAAGGAATTCTGAAAGATCCGACTACTTCTTTGGAAATTATTCACACCAATTTAATTCAAACGAGGTTGGTCCATGACCCCAATATCTCAGTCCACTCCAACTAAATTTTTTCTAAGAACGCACTAAATTTTCCTCCATAGGAGGTTTCAAAAGAAATGTTTTAGTCTAGGTAGGATCTCGGGGGTAGGCATCCAAATAACTCCTCGTTATCAAGTTCTCGCATTTTGAAACAATAGAAGTTGAGAATAGGGATCTTTCAAATCCTACAAGTGAAGTGTTCCTATACCATAAGGTAGGGAGATACCCGTGAAGGGTCGAAGGCCGAGGTCCGGTTGTTCTATGCATCCCTCCTTGAGTCACCCAAATATTGTGAGCGTATCTAGCCCGTGACCCATTTCTTAGGCCAAAAATCTAAATGATGCACTTTGGCCGAGGTACTTAGTGGCCAAACGTAGGATATCTACCTAGGTGGCGGTTGTGGGCTGCAATCGCACCTTGATCATATTTTGCGTGGCTATTGGGAAATATCACCAGCTCTTTCAGGATATGCACCCTCTACCCCTCATTATAACTGATTACTTCAACCTTCACTAGTTCCTCTTCCCGTGGCTTCAGACCGCACTATCGAGTATTATTGGAAGGCCCAGTGCTAAATTGAGAGGAAGGACGATAGGTCTTTTAGGACACGAGCATTTATTTTTGTTTTTCCCCCACGTGGTCAAAATCTACCTATCCACATGCTTGTTTACTTTACAGTTTATTTATGTATGATGTTCATTTGATTACATGCAATTGTGAGTTATACTATCCTGTGAAGGTCAAAAATATAAAAATCTCTTGTTCGTTTATTTCTCTCTTGTCACCACTTGCACACATTCACTTTGCTAGTCGGAACCATAGGGGAACCACATAATCCTCTTCATTCTAGATGCTTGTAGAATATCCCTCTTATTCTAGGAGGAGTCCCTCGTCTCGCCACCTCACTAGCCACACCATCTCACACCCCCGTGAGTGCTACTATCTTGGGATCGACTTTACTTGGTTCCACCTTGCTTGGGTCAAATACAAAAGGAAATCCTTATATTGGTTCTCCTTCACAAGGAGGCGGGGGACAAACTTCTTCTCAAGGGAGAAATACAAACCCACAAAATCCCTCTCAAGGGAAAGGCCCATTACCCACACACAAAATGGCTAGAACTAATCCTCCACCAAATCCCCTTATGCCATACTTGGCATCCCTCAACATTCTTGATTTAACCAAACTCACAAATGATCCCATTTTACATGATGCCACTTGGCCCAATATGCCTACCAAGTTTCCTTCAGACATTTTGAAGTTTGAAGGAAAACCAAGGGAAGACCCTGCCAACCTTGTTATGACCTTCCACTTATGGTTCTCTTCAAACAAACTCATGGATGATTCCATCCACTTGAGGCTATTTAAAATAACTCTCATTGGTTCATCAACCAAATGGTATGTGGACGAAAAATCAAGGTCCCATGTGACCTTTGAATCATTACCCAAGGCCTTTTTGTCCTTTTTTCAATTACCAGTTCAACATGACAATAGTTTATAACTTCTCTCCGAGTTCAAACAAACCGCTGCCATCCATATCGCCAACCACATCTATGAATGCCATCAACGACGTAGTTTATGCAAATTAGAAACCACCAAAGAACAACGTCTTGATTGGTTTCTTAAATTGCTCATCCCTGTGATTGCAAAGGATGTAACATCCACTTTTCCTCAATCATAAGAGGAAGCCATCAGGAAGGCCCAACAATTTGACCTCATATATGCTCAATTAGGTTACTTGTACACATTATTTCCTGATGCACCCAAACCCATACCATTTGGACAGGACAAACCTAGGATGTCCCACATAGCAGATGGGTTCATTGGTTCTATGACACACCTCAACCCTTACGGCCACCCATCAACCACTTATGGTGAAAATCAATATCTGAAACCATATGGAGGGACGTCTTATTACCCTCCTCCCACTGAACAACAACCATATCCTATTGTTCCCTCTCATCCCTTGGGGGGACCCCAATGGTACCCCAGATGCATTCAGTTTCTTAATCCAGTACGGGTCCACCCCCAACCCGCGTATATAACCCCAACATTAGTGGAAGTAATTCAAATTCCTATATGTCATATGGATTGTCTCCACAAAACAACCCTTATTTTCCATTCGCTGGTCCTCTCCAGCCGGTTGCTCCTCCACCAGGACAACCACATGTCAGCATTAACTTTGTTCAACCCTCTCCCATTCAACAGTTTCATGAATTTGAACAGTTGAATACAAAAAAATTTCCCCATCAGCCGAATAATGGCAAGAAGAAAGGAAAAAAATGAAACAATAACAACCCGAGACCAGGAGGAAATAACCCCCAACAAAACCGTCCTGCTGGGGGCAACTAGAATCAAGGAAACCAAAAACCCCAAGGGGGAAACAATAACAATCAACCACGACAAGGGAATAACAATAACCTTAGAACTAACTTCCCTTGTTCTCTATGTGGTGAGTATGGAAATTATAATCATCATTTCCCCTAGATTGTCGATTACAAACAGATGAAACAATCCATGAACACACAACTCCCTCCAACACCGCCTGCCCCTCAGCAGGACCCACAAAATTATTTGCAACCACCACCTTCGACCATTTTGAAAAACCCCATTCCAAACCAAGGTGATGAATACCCAACAAGAGATAAACTCAACTCCACCACAAATGGGGCAATATCCAAACCCAGGTACCAATCAACTCAGAAATACGACCGATCGCAATATCCTCCATACCAGTGAGGAAGAGATTCTTTTGCAAACACGCAGCCATCCATACGGCTTGCCTCTTGAATCTAACCCAATCACCTCAGAAGCATCTCCCGCTACAATCAAACAACCATTGATGATTCCCCTCCCTAACACTGAACCAAACCCTCGTATACCCTACATGTCGTTACGACATAATGTACATAACCCTCATGCTAGGGTTGCCCATAATTACAGTCTAGTTGATGACTTAACACAGTCTCCTACAGCCATGTCTGTGTTGGAGGTCCTCCAAACCTTTCCATCACATCACAAATTCTTGCTTTCCACCTTGGGGGTAGTCGAACCAGGTGATACTCGACTCATCACCTTTGATCTAGATAGTGGAGAACCACTCCTCCCCGCCCTGGTATCTTTTTAGATAACAGTTAAGATTCAAAACATTGTAGTTCATCAATGCATCATCGATGAAGGTGAATCCACATGCATCATGTCCAAAGTAGTATGGAAAAAACTCGGCTCACCTGAGCTAGTACCATCTTTCATCACCCTGAAAGCTTATGACGGTCGACCATCATCCCCTGAAGGGATCTTCCAAAATGTCCCTGTAGAACTTGGGGGAAAAACCATCCTCATCGACATTGAAGTTATCAATGCCCCACTTTATTACAATATCTTGTTTAGATGTAGCTACATGTATTTTATGAAGGCAATAGCCTCTTCTGTGTTTCGTATGATGATGTTCCCCCACAACAGGAAAATTGTCACCATTGAACAACTTACAAATTATGAGCCCAATCATTCCACCAACATTGATAACATCCTCCCTCTTGTCCGTGATAGCTCATATTCTTTTCCAGTCATTGACATTGGTCCTGGAATATTCAAGGACCCCTCCTTGTTAGGGACTTATCATGGAACAACACCTCTCCTCAACTCTTCTATTTCAGCTCAAGTGTGTGTAGTGTCTTCTAATAGAACATATATAAGAGACAATACTCCTCTAACTGATGACCCTCCCCACATCAAAGTTCCACCAGTCGGAGGATCACTACCTCGGGAATGCCCTGAAAACACCACTGCACCAATTGTCTCAGATTCCCCCCCCCCTCCTCCAAGGGAAAATCTTGGTTTGGGAAACAGTTCCCCAAGCCATTTCCCAAATCCCCTTTTTCTACCCCTCACCTGAAGTCTAAGCATACCAAGTAGCCGCTACCCTCACCCTCCCCAACATGGTTCTCTCCATCCCTGTATGGTATCTTCATCCACCCGCTATGGTTCCCCCACCATCTCTCCCTCCTCAGACAGAGGGATTACCGATGGAGATCCTAGTACAGGCTCCGACCACACCACCCTCACCCCCAATTGGAGGAAACACCACCACCACTGCGGGAAGACGAAGGAATAACAAGCCCATATATTCACTCATTCACTCCCTCCAAGTATGTCCACCGCTACTACAGAGTCCTCAACCACATGCAAGAAAGGGTTATGGACTAATTTTGCATGTCCCATATGCTCAAAATATGGCCATTACACTCATCATTTCCCAAATCTACCTCAATTTCGCCAAACATTAGCTACAGTATGCCACACATCTTGTCCTAAGCCCTCTCAGGCACTCCCTACTGATGCTCATATTACTGACATTCGTTATATTTCATCATCAGTCCTTGAGAAAACAAGATATCCCCCACAGTGTATTGACATTTGGTTTATGTCCAGCAGGCCATCACACCCTGTAAATGATATACCTTCTATGTCCTCACCACTTGAGGACAATAACACTTACCCATTGATAGTTCCCCCTGCCACCTCCCAGGATCCCCTGTATTCTCGCATTTTCCACTACGACGAAGATATCCTAGAAGAAATGACTACCCTTGATTGCCCTTGGAATGTTCTCCATCATCGAGAACTTTTTCTCTCACATGAGGTCTTTCACCCTCCTACCCAAGCCTCCCTGTGCGCAATCGAAACCAAGGATTTTATTCTGCCAGGGCATATATACTAGTTCAAAAACCCTATCCCTACCCCAAATGCTTTTGAAGAAGGCAACATGTCCAAAATCTCCCCCACAGTCAAAATTGACATTTCCATTAAACCATGCATCATAGAAGAGATCACCATTGGCACCGCATGCTCCCCTGAAGAAATCATTGCTTATAAAGATCTCTTTCAAGAATACCAGGATATTTTTTCTCGGTCATATATGAAGATGCCTGGCCTTGATCCTTCTATATTCGAACACATAATCGACACATGGATGGATATCACCCTTATTCGTCAAAAGAAACACCCCCTATACCCATCCAAAGTTGCGGCTATCAAAGATGAAATTGACAAAGTTACACACAGTCAGGTTCATTTACCCCATTGCGTACACTTCTTGGGTCTCCAATCCCATCCCTGTTAACAAGAAACAGGGAACCATTCGCGTCTGCTTAGACTTTCACGACCTCAACCACGCTTGACCCAAAGACAACTTCCCAACCCCTTTCATCGACCAAATAATCGATGATTGTGCCAACCAAGAGGCACTATCCTTTATGGATGGGTTCTCTGGATACAATCAAATTCAAATCCACCCAACAAATCAGTACAAAACCAATTTTACAACCCCTTGGGGTACCTTTGCTTATCGCATCATGCCCTTTGGACTCAAAAATGTCAGTGCCACTTTCCAATGGGCCATGACCTACGTTTTTCATGATCTTTCTTGCATCATCCTTGCTTATTTGGATGACCTCACTACTCGATCCAAAAATTGAACCCATCATTTAGATGACTTACACATCATTTTCCAACGATGTCATCAATATAATATCCGCTTTAACCCCCTCAAGTGTGTCTTTTGCATCATTGTCGGGCACCTCCTTGGGTTCATTGTCTCCTAGCATGACATTACTGTGGACCCCCTCAAGGTCCAAGCTATCATGGAAATTCCGCCAGCTAGGACTTTACGCCAACTGCAGATCTTGCATGGCAAAGCCAACTTTTTATGTCGCTTTGTCCTAGACTACGCCACTTGTGCACATGGTTTTATCCACTTACTGCATCATGATATCCCATTTCGATGGGATGAACATGCTCAAATAGCTTTTGATGATTTAAAATCTGCCCTATCCACTACCCCTTTGATTAGTCCCCTAGAATATGATCGTGATTACATCCTCTACTTATCGATCTCTGTTGTTTCAATCGCAAGAGTCCTCGTCCAATTAGGGGATGATGGGCGTGAACATGTGATTTACTAGATTAGTAAAAACCTTTCAGGACCACCCTTGAAGTATAATCATGATGAGAAACTCATGTTAGAAGTTGTCTTCGCAGTCCAAAAACTGCGGAATTATATTCTGCTTCAAACTACCAAGGTCATAGCAAATTCTAACTCCATGTAGTACTTTCTTAGTCGATGATAGATCCATGGAAAATTTGTTCGATGGATCATTATCCTCCAAGAATACGATCAAGATTTCTCTACTCCCAAAAGCAAGAAATCTCTGGTCCTAGCTGAACTCATTATCGCTTTTCCATCAAATGCCAAAGCTTCCTCCATCAATGAGGATTTCCCCAATGAACACCTCTTCTTCATTCCCTCCAATGACCCCTGGTATGACGAACTCCTCGTCTACCTTCGTACATAAAATTTTGGGTCTCACCTCTCTCGAGATGACCACCAACACATTTGCCATCAGGATTCCTGATACCTCCTCATCGGGGACATTCTTTAATGATGAGTGGTCGATACCGTCCTTCGGTGATGTCTTACCATCGACGAAACTGATCGAGTCTTGAATGATTTCCACAATGGTGCTTGCGATGGTCATCTCTCGGGTCTTTCCACCACCCAAAAAATAATCCGAGCAGGATACTTCTGGCCCACTTTGTTTCATGGTTGCATCCATGCTATCAAGCGATGCGATAAATGCCAGCTTTATGCAAACAAAGCACGAGCTCCACCAACTCTTCTACACCCAGTCATCATAGTCGACCCCTTCTATGAATGGGGCATAGACTTCATGAATTTCCATCCTCTATTTAGTAATGGACACAAGTACATTGTCGTGGCAGTGGATTATTTTACCAAATGGGCTGAAGCCATGCCCAAATTTAACAACTCTGCTGACACAACAACACATTTTTTCTTCAACCATGTCATTACCCGGTTCAGAGTCCCGCAACAATTAGTTTTCGATCATGGTAAACATTTTGAGAACGAGATATTTGTCGAACTCTCCTCAAAACAAGGCTTCACCCATGAGTTTTCTTCCCCATACTACCCTCAGTCCAATGGACAGGTTGAAGCTGTCATTAAAGTCCTCAAAACCATGCTACAATGCATCGCCAACAAACATAAGACCAACTGGCATCATATGTTGTTTTCCGCTTTATGGGTCTATCGCACGATAGTCAAAACTACCATCGATTTTACACCATTCCACCTCATCCATGGGATAGAAGCCACCCTCCCTATCAAGTGTGAAATCCCCACATTACACACTTCCATAGAGCTCTTACCTGAAACTTCTCCAATGGAGAAGCACCTGCTGACCTTAAAATAACTTGATGAAGATCGTTGATCTTCATTACAACACAATGAAGGAGCTAAAAATTGGTCCAAAGCCACCTTCGACCGCCATGTCAACCTTCACTCATTCAACGAAGGTGATCTCATGTTAGCCTATGATATCGCCCACGACACTTTTGGCCATGGGCAATTTGAGTCATTATGTCACGTCCCCTTCATCATCGAACATTGCCTCACTAAAGGCGCCTACATCTTGTCCTCTCCAGAAGGCTTCCCTCTCAAGGAGCTCGTCAATGGGTTATACTTGAAGAAATTTTATGCCTAAGCGTAGCCCTCCTACCTTAGGTTTCTCTTTGAACACATTTGTAGAGTTTTTAGTCTTCTTTACTGACACCACTCCTCACGTCTGGTCTATCACCCATTTTATTGACAGATGCATCATCCATCAATCTACCACATTGGTTATGCTGACGGTGCCAGCCGCTGGACCCAGAATCTCACTTCAGATGCTTGGGACCTCTATACCCCCTCACATATACTAATCCATTCTAGTGGCATATGCTTAGGCCCAACCACCAATAACCAAGCCGAATATGATGTTGTCATTGGTATTCTTGCCGAGGCCAGTCATCGCCACATTCCTCACCTTAGCGTTCTATTAGATTCCCAACTTATCATCCTGAAACTCAACAGCATGTATCATGTTCATGATCCTTGCCTCTTCTGCAAATACCTGCAAGTTATACTCCTATCTCGCAACTTTGATTCCATCACATTTACACATATTCCAACAAACCTGAATCAAGTAGCATATCACATGGCTAACCTAGTATTAGATTGGCATTTATCACATTGAAAAACATCATATACACAACATCATACATTTTTCAATAGATAGCAATAGACATCATACATAATAACCACAAAACATAAAGACATGCATGATCAATGTATCCATCATATATATCATCAAGGTCATAAATATTTTACAAGAAATACATATACAACTGCCCGTAGGCTCAAGAGTCCCATCATCCCTATGAGTACAAAAAACTGGGTATCAACTACCCTATACAAAATCGGGCTCCTAAACCCGTACATCCCAACTCGGCACTCAAGGTGCGCCTAAATATCCCCCCCAGGTCCTTTGTCATCTGGAGGTGCCCCACCAGCTGGGGGCCCTCCAGCTCCTAGCGACAACCGACTAGTCATAGCTGCCCCTGTCATTGTTGCCCTGCATATCAACGCCCGCTACTCCGTCGGTACTCCCACACACTGGTCCAAGACCTCCTCATCCTGGATATGGGCCCATACACCCTCTGGAACCCCTTGAAGGACCCTTTCGAAACATCGGTGCAGATCCTCTAGAATGACCTCAACGTCTCTCTGTGGCTCTCTGGACAGCCTGACATCGACATCATCCTGTCGACGCCTATACCCAGGCCTCAGCTCTGCAGGCTCCTGTCTCGCCGGCTCCTCGATAAACTTCGCCTCTCGATCTTGGGCATCAAACATATGAAAAATAACACCAATATAGTGTCATCATCCATACACATGTCCGATCAACATTATCTACCAAAATCAAAACAAACAGATACAACACATACCTCTCTGGTCCCAATCATCCTCAGGAGGTAGTACCATGTCAGGGTCCTGTCTGTAATCCATACTAGTGTATGGATATCGAAGAATCACCTGTGGCATATGATGCCACACTCGAGCAACTCTGGCTATGAATTAGTGGCCACCCTTCCCTCCTCCATCCTGTGACAAAACATGTGCCCATCGCATCAATCATGGATCTCATCGTAACACTGACTCCAATAGAATCCATGGGTGCAATAGAGGCACCCTCTCCAAAAAGAAAGCCACTAAAACTGACCCGAATGAAAAATCACCGGAGTCGGCAAGTTGACACTGGTTCAACTGCGACATCATCCGGGTATGCATAAACACACCCCACACANAGGTCTCCGTCCAAGACCTCCTCAACCACCCTCAGCTGACCACCTGTGATCTATTGAGTGCCAAAGGATCCATATATCCTCACCACCATGGCTGTGATGCACTCAGTCAACAAGTCAACTATTGCCTCAATCTGAATGACTGAACCCGACATAGGGTTTAGTCAGGAACAATGTCGTGCCGCCATGGTCTCCACCCTATCCTCCTCTGGAAGATGGGTATCCATGATCGATGCCCTCCCACGAAATGGGAGTCTTTTCAAAAAGTACAAGTCCTCTATCGCAGAGAACGTCAACTGCTCCCCCCGCACCAAGAAGCACTGCAGATTAGTGCTCCACATCTAAATAAAAAACTAGAGGAAAAACTCCTGCGAACATATCAGAGGACAGTAAAAAAACTTGAGCAACCCGTAGGATGCCAAGTGTCTGCTTACCTTAGGCTGCTCCCTCACAACCTCTCTCAACTAGTCCCAGTCCCACTCTCGCCAGTGGACTGACATCATACTCAAGCCTCTGCTGATCACTTGCATAAAAAATCAACCACCTGATCAACCACATCATCCATAAAAAATCATAAATATCAAAAAATCATACACCCCTCAGCCTTCCCACTATGAGAGACTTTCCCCCATACAACTTCGGATATGTGCACAACTACTCTTCTTACAGCTGCGCACTAATGCACAACTGTCTCACCTACAGTTGTGCATGGGTGCACAATTGTCACTCTGACAGGCGCGCATCCTATGCACGCCTATCTGTCCAACCCACACACACATGTGCACGGTTGTTACCTACATAAACGCACATTATGCGTGGGGTTTCCCAACATAGCCACGCATTCAGAATGCACGACTTTTTTGAAAAAACCCACACATAATGTGTGGGAAATTGAGTTCTACTTGTGCACACATGCACGGGTGTTCCACCTTTTCCCTTGAACTAGTGGGCCCCTACATTTAAAAACCCATGTACGACCCTCCGTACAACCCCTACCTAACATCTATCAACTTAACAAAATTCAAGATGATAGGGTCACTAACCTCTCTCTCACAACTCCCGGACCAGTAGCCTCACGCTCTCATAATCTTGAAATCACCTCATAGTTATCTCGCCAGATCAGCAATAGTTTCGGGTACAAATGAGGTGGCATTGTGGGCCCACCATCCATATATAGACCCTTTTTCCCAACTTCCACCTTATGTTATAGGAGCCTAAAGCCTCTATTTTCCGATCCATTCTCAGCTACGAGATCCTGATCCAACCATCTACACATTCACATTCCCCGGGTTATCATCTACAATTTTCCTCGGAGGAGCATTTTTCTCACGCCACGTTCAGGTACACATGCTCACTTTCAGTTTTATCGAATAGTTGTTGTATGTTAGTTATCACCAGATATTGTTCATGTTGGGTATTTGGTTTTTTATGGGTGCAGGTACTTGTTCAGAAAGATTACATCCCCTTTAGATATATGTACGACACTGACATGTGATTACTCCCTCTGTAAACAATTGCATATCCCAGCCACACCCTTTGACATTTACCTTTAGGGTTCCTACATTCGGCTCTACAGTATCTTTACCTTTGCCACATTTTGGTATTGTCAACCGATAACACTCTCCCCCACATGAGTTGTCTCATTCATAGTTCCCATTGGAAACTTAACACTCATGCTAATATCACCCCCTAGGATTGGGAGTCCCGATAATATTTTGCACTTTCGAGAATGAACCCCATACTTCTTCTCATCATATTCCTAACCTTCCCAATGGACTCTTGGGTCATATCATCTTACACTTGGTTCTATTAACTGCACCCCCACAGTTTCATTAGCCCTCCATCTCATCCACCATCACTTTTCCTATCTGTAGATTGTTTTCCATCCACTTACCTAAAACAAAAACCCACCCATGGCCCCCCCACCCTCCACTAGTTCTCTTTCACAAACTTATGCTCTAAACATGCCAAGCCATCTTTCACTGGGGAACTCATTTCTGTATTTGTATACTCAACCCAAATTATTATTTATTTCTTTGGTAATTGTATAAAGCCCTTGTTTCTAGCATATACATAGCTTTTTAGTTGTCATCCTCGATGGCCTTCTTTTTCCTGGAAAAACAACTCATGTCTCCCTTGGTTGGGGCATCCTTCCTTTTTTCATATCAACATCATTAACAAATCCCAAGTATCCCAAATCCATGTACCCACGATCTTTGAGTTTTCCCACTTTGTTAGCCTCCAACACAATTTAACCCCATATCTAGTCGTCCACTTGATGCTAGATCCAGTTTTATGGTTGCTGCCAATCATCCCTCAACACCCCAACCAAGGGCAGTGTTGAGTCCCATAGTGTCTTGACTTCATCCATGTTACCCATCAATACCTAATCTCACCCATTACTCAGTGGAACTCAAGCAGCCCTTTGCTTCTCGACGTCGCATCTCCCTTCATGTCGACATCAACACAATTTCCAGAAGGGAAGAAGTATCTTGACTCTCATTACCTTTTCAATGAGAATTCTTGGACAGAACAAAGAGAGACATCATTGCTTTCTGATTCCGTTGACCCCCATAACATTTGAATTCAACAAACTCTCATGTTAAGGTGGGTCTTACTATGTGACCATTGTAGTTTTTCATACTGGCCGAAGACCTCTGAAGTTGATAGGCCATCAATGCCTATGAGTCATCGACACTTCTTACGGTCATCCATTACTCGCTTCAGATCCAGTTCACCAGTCAGAACCATCATTTGTTGTTATCAACTTCCCCCGAGGGCGCTGCAACTATCTACATCATCATACATCTTCATTTACAATCCCACATTTTGGTTTCATGACACAAGCATGGGGCATGCCTGCCTCGTTTGTATACAGATTTTATTTTTTCTTCCTAGAGAAATGTTTGGTTCCCACAGTTTTCCCTCTCCTTCCGGCGGATTGCTCTTGTAGTTCCTCTCTTCACTCTTCCTTACAATGGCACTCTCATCAAAATAAGCATTGATGTATTTCAGCTATACGTATGCTCCTAACCTCACACATTAGGGGCATTTGTTATCACTGAAAAATCATCTGCAACATTGCACACAATGGTTGAAGAAAGACATCAATGCCAACAATAATTAGTACACCTACATCATCAAAATCCATCAAAAAAGCACAAAACTATAAACTTGGTTCAAAAATTAAAATGCGCAAATTCACCAAAGGAAGTGCGTGCACTGTGCACAAAATGCGAGGGCCAACACAACCCTATTCATGCACTGTGTGCAAGATGCATGACTGTCTATGAGAAAATCCACACTCTTCTCATGAACGATGCATTTATGAATCTTGTCGGCCTCTCAAGCACTTCCAGTCCGACCCCCAACACGATTTGACACTCGGATCTAAGCGAAATCTAGCTTGGAGGCTGGTCAAGGGCTAGGAAGTGCCCTAAAAGACCCCTTGTTCACACTATGAACTAGTTGTATCTTGCCATGAATGGACACTATAAATATGTGCCATGGGTGTGCTAGAACAATAAGAACTTCAAGGTATTGTTATGCTATAAGAATTCTTCTTGGAGAATCCTCTTTTCTCTTTGAATCATTCAAGCACTATAGCAAGGGCCATTCCACTCACCTCTTAAGAGCACTGACATTGTATTTCTTCACCATTTTCACTTGCCATTGCATGAAGAGAAGAACTCTCTAGTAGAGAACTCAAGAGCCCTCCCAAGGAGGAAGAGGGGATTCATAAGTCCCTTCCTTTCTCTACGGTGTTAGCCTATCAATATATTGATCCATTGGTAGCTATATGATTGTCATTTTTTGTTTTTCATGGTTCTAGTTCTTGCAATCTTCTCTAACATTTATTTCTATTTGTTTCTAGTTTTATCTCCTTGTTTCATGTGTATTTGGTTACCTAATCAACTCACAAACATCTGTCTTGTTTAGCTGACTTAACTAGGAAATTAAGTGTTGTGTTTTTTCTCACGCATGTGAGAAAACCAACACAACAATAGTGATATATCGTTCAATGTGTAAACTTGTGGTCAAACAAGTATACATGTAGGAAATACAAAAAGTTTCAGTTGGTTGGAAACCCTTGTAATCCCTATTGGTACCCCTTCGAGTAGTACCACATCAAACAACACTTGTATACATAATTTCACTTCCACATACCCTCATGTATATTGTAAGTCATGTAGGTGTTCTTAAACTAGCTCTAGATCAACCGCTCGACCGCTTGACTTCTATAATGGAGTTGAGAACAACACTCGAGAATATTACTCTCTAGTACCTGGGTAATTAGGCAATACATCTAACAGTACAATCAAACCTTCTTAGTTAGTGCCCTGAGATATTGGGTTGAGTACTACTGTTGAACCCCACACATGTATATCAAAGATCTATGGCACATGGCACTTCCTTGTCCTTAGGACCCTTGAAGCCCTAATCCTTGCTACCAATCCTAGAAACTTATAAAAAAATGGGGTTATATTGAAAATATGAGCATTTCAATCACTAAAAACCTTGCTTCTTGCTAGCCATCGGGGAAATTCTGTTAAGCCCTAATATTGGCTTATTACCCCTTAATTGGGGCATATTACAATAGTAATGTTATTTTATTTATGTCGGCTTTATTCCATTAGTTGTAATTATACCTCCTAGTCTCCTATATATACCAAGGAGACATTTTCAT